>JADDOH010016321.1:0-53165 GCA_016648135.1 Agrypnia vestita | reverse complement strand
CAGTAAATATTATTTCCAATTTTTGTTAAAATTCCTTTTTTTACCAGTATTTACAATTCAGAATATTTTGGGTTTATTCAAATCTTTCAGAACAGTGCTGGATTTATGACAGAGACATTATTAATCAATTTATGTATATTATAGATATCTATAATATACATAAATTGATTAATAATGTCTCTGTGACATAAATCCAGCACTGTTCTGAAAGATTTGAACAAACCCAAAATATTCTGAAGCTTTTTTCACTATTACAATTCGATACAAGATGATTTTTTTTCCATACATTAGCGGCCCACTCTAATGTATAAGTTATTGTAATAGGAATGGTGCAATATATATTTTTTTAAATACATACATGTTTGATTTGCTAACCCTGTTCTTCTAGACCAGCTAAGATCGGCTCGTGTTTCGGAAACGGATAGGAGATCTGACAGCGGGTAGCCACCGGTTCATTGTGCGCCCGGACTGCCCCCCCCCCTCCCCGCACGGCATCCAGCATCAGCACAAATGGTCCAGAGCCACACGGAGCGGCGATTCCGCACAATGCGTTTGTAGTTACAATAACACTACACGGCGTGCGGAAAGTTACACTTTCATTTATTTTGTTATTAATTAATTAACACAGAGGATTAACAATGTAGGTATACAGGGTTATTTGTAAAACATTAATAACCTCGCAGGGCTATATTCCTGTCTTGATTATGAGTCGAAAATGTTCAAGCTATTATAACCTAATATCAATAGTAAAGGAGATATGCGACATGAAACTTTGCATTTTTTTTTCAATAGTTCTGACTTATTTTTTGTAAAATGTTAGACTATCATTACAGTAACTCATATCGATTACGAAAAATTCATTCGTTTCAATACAAGTTAAATAAAATGATAAAAACCGTGAAAAAATACAATTGGAATGTTTTCCAATTGGAATTCGAAGGTTTTTATTTTTTTATTTCACTTGTATTAAAGGGAATGAATTTTTCGTATTCGATATAAGTTATTGTAATGATAGTCCAACGTTTTACAAAAGACAAGTCAGAAATATTGAAAAAAATTGCAAACTTTGATGTCGCATATCTCCATAACTATTGATATTAGGTCATGATAGCTTGAACATTTTCGACTCATAATCAAGGCAGGTATGTAGTCCCGCGAGGTTATTAATGTTTTCCAAACAACCCTGTATAGAAAAAATTGAGTTTTTTCTTTACATTTTTGGAATCTTAGAATCTAAGTCCTACGAAATGTCTTAAAAGACGTTTGTAGGTTGCAGGTTCATTTTAAATATTTGATGTTAGGCCTCGGGTACGATACGAGCGGCAAGCGGCAGAGCGTCAAAGCGTCAACGCGCCCGAGTAGTGAGGGTCGCCGGCCACGATATAATTAAACCCACTACTCGGCCATCAATGCGTCCCTCACTACTCGGGCGCATTGACGCTTACGGTGTTATGATGCCCCGCTTGCCGCTCGTATCGTATCAGAGGCCTACACTGTTAATAAATATTATTCATTTTATAACCAGAAGAGATAAAAAACACAAACATTTTTATATACAATTATATAAATAATAATACTTATCTAAATATAGCAAAAACTAATCATTCATTGACATTAAAATCATAAAGCCATGTATTCACTAGGGGACAAATTGTCCCTCAACAGCACGCGCGGCATAGAGTCTACGTGACGTTGCAACGTCGTGCACTGTTCCGCGATATCGCGCACAACATAGCGCGGCATTTCTACGTGCCGTGGCAACGTTGCCATGCGCACGGTACTCGAGCGAGCTCACTGATTTACGATACGATACAACATTACGCGGAGCGTCTGTACCACGTGGTATGTCGTGGAAACGAAATTGTTCTTGAACTCATCGAGCTGTATCGATCGAAGATCGCATAGAATATCCGTCCTTCTTTCTCTTTGCAGTAAATAATTTCGCATTCTCCTCTTTTTTCTCCTCTTACGTTTCGTTAAACTCATTACGCAGATACGCAGATGTCATCATAACCTCATAGGGCGACATTTCCGCGACGTGTGGAAAACAATAATTATTTGCAAAAAGGACCTTGTTTTTAATAATATTCAATTTACTACAGTAAAACCTCGTTAATTTGAAATTGCGACCAAAAAAAACATTTCGAATTGCGCGGAACCCCGTTTTCGCCAAATGAGATACCGCAGCTGTTAACATAACCTCATCGGGTGACATTTCCGCGACAAGATACACATCACATCATTACAATATTGATGCAGTTCATATATATCGTATGTCGTTTACTATCAACCACATTCAAGTTCTGTAACTGATTTTAGAGTCTTTAGGCCTGTGGGAAAGGTGTTTTGTATTTTGTTCAAGAACACGAGAACTAGATATTCGAGTGTCCTCAGTCCATATTTATTTGTTATTATTGGAACAGTTGAAATATGATTTGTAGCACATTTCGTGTATCTGCCATGAGCAACTCCTTTTTGGAGATTTCATTTTCGCGATTTTCTTTTATCAGCAGAAATAGAATAATTTACCTACGAATTGGCAAAATATTGACGGATAAACACACTTATTTAATAGGTATTACGTTTTGTTCAAAAACCTGTGGATTTACGATTCTTTTAGTAAAATAAGTCATTCAAAAAAACAAATGACGACATGCTTTTATACGCTTTCTTTGCATACATTCGTAATAGATTTTTTAACATTATCACGCGGCATCCAATTGTTAAACTTTTTTTTAACACGTCTGTTTTACGGCTCTTCAGCTTCAGCTGCTTCTTTCTTGTGAGTGACGTAACTATAATTCAATGTGAGTTACGTGATTATTAATTATAATCTAAGTAATAAGTATATCATGTCGAAAATGATTTAATAATGTATGGTCACCAACTTTACAGATAAAGTGTGCCTCGTATATCAGAATTTTAATGGTCTTCGGTGAGATTTCATGTAATTTATGGAAAAGGCTAGTCATTTTAGTCATAGAGTATTGTGTATATTCTTGTATGTATAAAAGCAGATAAAATCCAGACTGCTGTCCAGAATTGCCAAGATATTAATGTACAAAACGTTTATTAGGCCAGTGCTCACGTACGCAGCTGAGACGTGGGTCCTAACTAAGAGGAAAGAGCGAGCACTGGTCGTTTTTGAAACGAAAATTTTGAGGCGTATCTTCGGACCGGTTCTAGAAAATGAACTTTAGCGCAGACGTTACAACGATGAGCTCTATACTCTATTTAAGGAGCCAAACGTCACAAAATTTATAAAACTGTGAAGACTTCGGTGGCCGGGCCATGTGGGGAGAATGTCCGAGCATCAAGCACCAAAGTCCCTGCTGAACTCACGGCCAATAGGGCGAAGGAGCTTAGGAAGGCCAAAATTAAGATGGAGTGACAACGTCCTCAAAGACATCTCCGCCTTGG
This sequence comes from Agrypnia vestita, assembly GCA_016648135.1. NCBI lineage: Eukaryota > Metazoa > Arthropoda > Insecta > Trichoptera > Phryganeidae > Agrypnia > Agrypnia vestita. Next base: position 49,745 of record JADDOH010016321.1, on the reverse strand, counting down.
AGCTTCGGAATTGGAGAGAGGTGGCACTAAACCGAGATGAGTGTAGGAAGATTATTGAGGAGGCCAAGACCCACCAAGGGTTGTAGTGCCAAGAATGATAATGATGATGATATTCTAGTTCAAGTTACGAGTAAATAAAGTAACTGCATAAAGTAATTTTAGTCAAGATTATCAAATGGAATATGGGACTTATATGCATCTAAGAAACTTTATATTATTATATTTATTTATTTATTTATTTATTTAACGCCCTTATATACAGAATATTTTTTTTTAAAATAACATAAGACAGTTAATATAATAATACAGTTAAAAGTTACAATAATAATAGTTAAAAGGTAATAATAATAATAATACAGAAAATAAATAAAAATACAGAAAAACATAAGAAAAACATAAAAACATAAGATAAAATAATAATAAAGTTAAAGGTACAAATAATAATAGTTAAAGGTAAAATAGAAAGATTTATTGTCCATTTTCATTTCTTTGGGATGTAAACAATTGTATCAGCTTTGTCCTATAAACAGTTATACTATCAGCAAAAATGTCAGCCGCCTCTGCATGTTTATTCCCTAATGAGTGTAATCTGGGAATTACAGTGTTTGCTAATGCATCAGTTCTGACATTTCCACTATAATAGAACAATGCACTGTGTCTTGATGACCTCGATGGAGCATATAAGTCGATCATACTAATAATCTGGGGGCAATCAATCAAACTATTTACGATCCTATAAAGAAATATTAAGTCTGTTACAGTACGTCTCACAGACAAGTTTAAAAGTTGTAAATAACTAAGGAGATATTCATAATTAATATCTTCCAAGCGTATATTTAATTTGTAATTAATAAATCTTAAAAATTTTTTTTGGACTCGTTCAATTGCCGTTGAATGATTAACATAGTGAGGCGACCAAATGATCGAGTTATATTCAACTTGAGGTCTGACAAGAGAAGTGTAGAGGACTTTTGCTGTATTCTTTCAATTTTGTAGGATTAAATTGAAGGCTTTAGTTATTTTTTTAAGCAATGATTTGGTGAATTATTAAAGGAAACAGCGGTGGCGTCGACACGTGACCACGGAACACCGTGTAGCGAGGCCGGCGCGTGCCCAGCTGTCTCAGGTGGCGGGTGTTATTGTACGGCGCCGGGGGGGCCCATTGCGCCCGTAATGGCGGCCGGGAGACCCATTCGGGGCCTCGTGCGAATCTTATTTTGGTCTTCACTGGGTCAGCCGCTACACGCCGCGGCCTGACGCAACGACCCGGACAGGACGTCGCGGAGGATATAACGGATCTAATTCGCCACTTTGATGCACGCTCATTTAAAAAAATACCGTTCTCGAATTAATTATCGTGGCTACTTCTTCGCGCGCCATTTTGATAAGCTTAATATTTAAGGACTTGTGCACGATCATTGAACACGGAGTAATTGCGTGGGGAGGAACGACGTTAACGGCAATTAATCCTTTAATTATTGTCCAGAAAACAATTTTAAAAACAATCTTAGGAACACCGATTACTACAAGTACAGACGATATATTTAATAAATTAGAAGTTTTTGATGTTAGACAAATATATGCCAAAAAAATTACATGTACAAATACAAACAAACACATTTCACGCACACTCAAAACACTATACATACACGAAGAAACAATGATGCTATTCAAGTCCCGAACGTATGGACAAAGGAACTTCAAACATATAGACCCGAAACTGTACAATACAATGCTGGAAAGGGTATCACAAATGAACAATCCGAAAAATGTAAAAACAACTATTAAAATTTGGGTAAAAGAGATGGGTCGACCAGCTATTGGGAAACTCATCCAAACAAATAGAGAATTAGAAAAATTGTATTAGTGTATATTTACATGTGCCTGAGTGTAGGCGATTATAAATCTTTTTTTAAAACTTATTTGTTCAAAATGTACTTTTTGTTTAAACCTATTTTGTATAAATGTACTTACAAATAAGTTATAATTGTAAACTTTGCCTGTCTCAACACAGAGCTCTCTAGTGAGACAGGCATAGTATAAATTAACTCAAACAAATGTAAAAGTAAAGCAATGAATTAAATAAATAAATTATGGCCAATAAGAATCTGTCAAAGGAATCAAGACTAATGGTACACAATGGCGCTCTAGTGCCAGCTATTGGCAAAAAGGGAATGAAATTAGACTAAACGCGGTCATTTTTTGAAAAATCTTTGATCGATAGAGTGAGGAATGAACAAATTAGAAGCGAATGTAATGCTGGCAGTGGTGTGGTAGACAGAATAAAGAAAGGAGTGCTGAGATGGTTTGTTCATGTAGAACGCATGGGCGAGGAGAGAATGGTTAAGAAAATATATGAAGCGAGTGTTGAAGGCAACAGGAATAGAAAGACCTGGCACGATCAGATAATACAAGTATTGAAGGATGGCCCTGTTAAAAGCCTCAACAACCGTAGAACATGTATGAGAAGATTTACGAATTTAGCCGAAGTAAAAGTGGTGTGTCAAGATAAAAGAATATGGCGTTCTATCCTCTTTGTCTACCCCTGCAGGGAAACGGCGTGATGGTTAGTTAGGTATACTTACATTATATCTTTATGAAGGGACAATTGATCCCGAAACATTTTGATTATCTATAAATATTGGTATGAAAAATGTGTTTTCTAACTAACTATCTAATCAAACGACACGCCGTTTCTCCGCAGGGGCAGGCAGAGAGGATAGAAGCCATATTATTATATATTGGCACACCACTTTTGTTTCGGCTACATTATCACGCATGCTCTACGGTTATTGAGACTTTTAACAGGGCCATCCTCCAAATTGCCAGGTCTTTCGCGGCGCCCTCCACTCCTGCTGCCTTCAACACTCGCCTCGTGTATTTTCTCTTCTTTTTATCAATATTTTATATGTCGCCACAAAGTTATTTTGCGATTATTGAAGATGTGATTATTAAATTATATTTTTACCAATATTATGTTTCAAAATGAAAGCGATAACATGCAGAGAGGCAGCGCGTCTTTATAAAATATTAACTTGGAATATCAATATTATGTAAGCTGTAAACAAATGTAAATATGGATTTCTTGTGTAAAAATACAGCTCAGAAAATTGGATCCCAGCGTTGCAGCGATCCAATTTTCAATTTACGATAGTAAAATGTACCTTCGAAATAACAAGTTCTAATATCCACCTAATTTACGACATCGCTTCAAGGTAATGTAATAGTCCTTATCGATTTCCCTTACTGATTTCTTTACTCGTGACACACGGAAGGACTTTGGGATACAATATTTAAAGACGTGATTTATGCATGGCAGAATTGAAGCATCGCGAGCTGCTTTTAACAAAATGAGACAGATATTCTGCGATGACAATCTTAACCTGAAACTTCGACAGCGACTGTCAAATGTTATATATGGTCAATCCTGCTGTACGGAGTGGAATCGTGGACCCTCAAAGTGAGTAGCATGAACCGGCTGGAGGCGTTCGAAATGTGGATACATCGGAGAATGCTCCGGATACCCTGGACGGATATGGTCAGCAACACAAGAGTTCTTCAAAGAGCTAGAGTGAATAGAGAGTTGCTGACAAATATCAAAATCCGAAAGGTATCGTATTTGGGTCATGTGCTCAGAGGAGAAAAATATGAATTGCTCCACCTGATTCTTATGGGCAAGATAGAGGGTCGTAGAGGTGTTGGAAGGAGACAAATTTCCTGGCTCCGCAATATACGCGACTGGACGGGCATAAGAAGTGTTGGAGGGTGATAGTCAACGTTGGGGGGACCTGACATGACACCAAAAGAAGAAGAAGAAGATTTATGCATGGCTTAGCTCATTTTTGGCAGCATTTTAAATGTATATGAATCTTGATGAATCAGCGACATGGGATGCAATCCAAAACATCTGTCAGAGAAATCGGAGACGAACGGCAAAATAGCCTATAAAACTCTACACATCCTAAACAGAATAGCCGTAAAAATATATTTTCGTCTAACTTTATGCCATAACTTTGTTGGTGTCGTTTGTTTTCATTGTCAAAAAATTTTACAACATACATAATTCAAGATAAAAAGAAAATATCTTTACTATTTAATCAAATTAAGTCGATTGCAGTCGCCAGGTCTTTCTTAAGCATAAGCTTAGGCAAGGCCTGGAAACTGAAATTGACGAAAGCCTACTACTATATTATATGTGGGGTATAAAAACAAAGCCAGCAATGTTAAAAAAAAATTAAACGCAGTCATCTAGGAATATTAATTTATAATGTAATGAATTAGAGATTTATAGGAAAAATGTTTATAGATGGGATAGATACATAAAATCTAGAACTCAGAACATTTTAAAATTGTAATCCTTGGTGACTGCATTCAAAACATTGCTTTTATACCCCACACAATGTAGTACGTTATATTCATATTTCGGTTCCAGGACACATCCCTCTCGGGCATACATCTCTGGACACATAACCCCTGGACAAAAAACCCCTAGATAATTAATTCCCCGTGCAAAAGACCCCAAATATCTAACCGAACCTAACCTTACCAAACTTAACCTTACCTAACCTAACAAAACCTGTGATTTTGATGGGGGGTTTGTTTCCTGCGTGTATGTTTACTTTTTATTTCTCTTCTTGTAGATGTTAATTTGTTCATGTCCAACCAAACCTAACCTTACCTAACTTAACCTTACCTATCCTAACGAAACCAGTGATTTTAATGGGGGGTTGTGGCCAGCGGGTATTTTTACCTTTTATTTCTCTTCTTGTAGACGTTATATATATATATATATATAGCTGTGCGTGTAATAAAATGTTGGTCAATATTCAATCTATTAAGGCAAACCTGAATTCTGGTTTCCTATATTTCTATAGCAGGGGCGTGCAGTGAGAATAAGTAAGATGACTTTTATTTAAAGATATTTTTGGGAAAAAAATCAAAATCAAATATTTATCCGGCAGAATATTATGAAATATTAAAGTAATAGGATAATTTTATTTGACAGATATTAATGTTGTTTTTTTAGTACGAATTATTCGCGAGTACGAGTCTATGGCCATTATAATTAAATGAATGGTCAAAAAAAAAAAATTTTTTTTTAATCTACTTAAATTCATTAATTAATCACACACTACATATTTCGGAAAAACCTTTTCATCGTCAGAGTGTTTTGTATCAAAATGAATGATGTCTTTTGTTTTTTGATTTTCTAAATTATTTAAAAAATATATTTTTAAATATTATTTCTTACACATAATTATTGAAAAATTTTTTAGAATTGGACCAGTAGTTAAATTTAATTGATTATTAATAATACTTTGTTAACTTTTACATACTTTACTAATTTCTAATGATTCTAAATTATTCAATTTCAGACCAAAATTATTTATGTGTAAAATAGAAAATCCTAAATTTTTATCAAAACCGTGATCATTTTCTAATAAATGATTTGCAAATTCAGAAAAACCATGATTACTCAGACAAAACAAAATTAATAATGGCTCCTGAAAATGTTCAATTATTGCAGAATCTGCAAACGTCTTCCATCTACCTTTTTTTCATTCTTTACATCTAGCATTTCGAGTGCTGAATTATTTCCAAAGACCTCTCGCGGCGAAGGGACGTCTATTGTATATTTTATTTGCGATCGGATCCCATTACGGATGACGAGTTCCGATGATCCGAAAACGGGCCCAGCTTCTGTCGGGGTCCATTGAAAGAGATGGCCGATCGGAAGTCGTCCGCGAAGACATTACCCCTGATGGGCGGACATAACTCCGTGGAGATGATCGTAAATAATATATTGCGGCCTCTTTAGGTAAACGCCGGAGCAGTAAAACAAATGTTTGACGGTAAACGGGAAGAGATATAAAAGAATGAGACGGAAGAAAGGATAATGGTGGACGCTACGACGGTTCTTGGAATATTTATCTCTTTTTTATTGAATTAAGAGTAGGTACTTGGAATGAAGATGTAGCAAATACGTGGTGCAAAATGAACACGATGTTATATAACGTAATCAAAATTTATGAAGACCATTTTAAGTATTTGCACGGTAAAAATTCAGTCGCTTTCAACATTTCGTTGAAAGAAAAATAAATTTTTCCAAGTGGATCTAAAAGTTTTACAGGTAAATTATTTATTTATTTGAGCAGAACATCCTTATAATACTGTCACGAAAAACTACACATAATGAAGTAGTTACGCAGCTAGAGATTGATGGAACACACGAAATTGTATCAGAACATTCGAGAAAAACAATCCCTACATAAGTGGCGGAAACGGTTGTTGTTTTGACAGAAGAGAAACCACAGAAAGCGAAACAGATAGCGGGCTATACCACAGACCAACGGCGCTAGTGGGGTATCTACATTCATAAATTTTCTAGTACCTGAGCGATACAAACGACATACATCAGTATACCAGAGACTAGCAGAATATTCTAGTGAGTGACAATTAATGTGAATTGTAGAGTAGTGCTCCAGTTAAGTTCTTGTCGTAAAAATAGTCGTAAACAAGGTCCCAGGACGACTGTCTCCTGTTACATCTCAATTAAAACGATCCCACGGGTTATTTGTTCCAGAAGACCCCATTTTTTCAGGAACACAATCCTTTATTTTAACTAAATGTACCTCTATTTCTCAATTAATCTAATTCGATAATATTCCTGTAAGAGAGCTCCGGGAATGTAAATATGCTAATCTCTTTCCTTGTCGCATCATCGACTTGATTAATAATTAATACCTTTATCGATCTATTTTTACGGCAATCATTATGTTTGGGACCCAATTCCATAAAATAAAATGTTCACGTTGCCGTTCCATTAGCGAATATTGCTTTAAGTTTAATGAAAATTTCGCTTGCTTTTCATGTTTTTCAGTTTCTAATCATTGGTATGACCGTCTCGTCATAACTGACTCCATGTCGGGAATGCTGACGAGCTATTTAGTTAATTTATTGTTTCGGAGGTAACTTTACAGAACTCCATTATCACATATATGGAAATAAAAACACTTTAAGTTTTAAAGTTCTATATTTTTAATTTTTGAGATGCGTTTCGCCTTTTGAGGGCATTATCAATCTCTTGAGATTTCGGGAGCTATTTAATTTTTCACCATCCGCCCATTTAGAATATGTAAGGATATAAGGAGCAACATCCAGTTATCTTTATATCCTATTTTATTACACTACATCTTCTGGGCGTGTGAGATTATGAGCCACTGTGAGCAGCGGATGTATTACCTAGATACCCTCGCAGTGACATAGTTATTAACATCCATTGAACACCGAAATGGTCCCGATTGTTGGAGGTGGGTCTCCTTAATCACATACATACATTCGACAAGCTTCATTTGATCTGAATTCAGGATAATACATTTACATCAACACCCACGGATCCTCTATAGATTAATTTTGCATTGGATGACAAATTTTCTGCATTAAAACGCCATTCATTTCATTACACTCCTATTGATAGTTTGATAAGCCTTGTCTTTACTATTTTGGTAATTATATCAAAATATATTTTATGTGAGCATCCTGCCAATCAGAGGCCAGATGCGAATGGACGGCCAATGAAGCACATTCATCTTTGCTCATCCAACTATTACTTTACTCTATTTAAAACGTGTTTTATGTTAGGTATGTAAAAATCCTTTTAATTTTCTTGTACTGTAAAAGCCCACTAGGGCGTTTATTAATAAATAAAATAAAATAGAAAAATTTCCCCAAAATGAAGCTTCATCTCTATGAGAGATCTGTAATATATTTAAATCAATAAGATTGCGTAACACACTAACCATAGATAATTTAAAAATGGTTTATTACGCTTCTGTCCATGCACTACTCCAATATGGAATCATTGGATGGGGAGAGGCGTATAATAACATCATAAACACAGTGAAAGTAATCCAAAGATCAATTATAAAAGTAATATAAAAAAAAAGAAAAACCTTCTCTACACAATTACTTTTCTCTAAATTCCAAGTTCCAAAATTAGAGAATGTTTACAAAAAAACGTCAATTATACAACTAATTAAAGAAAACATAACTGCTAAATTTGAAAAAAACACATCATTAAGATTCAAAAATAATTTTAAAATCCCAAAATATAATACCAAACTGTGTCAACAAAACTACATATACTTGGGCATAAAAAACTTCAATAACCTACCTACAGATATTAAGAAAATCGATGACTTACAACAATTAAAGAAAAAAATAAACCAACACTTTAGATCGATACAATTTGACAATGCATAACAAGACATATAGCTAAGGAACAAATAAGCCAAATCCAAAATAAACTAATAAAGTGTAAGCCCCTCACCAAGCACATGAGCAAGTCTCATTTTTGGAGAGGCAAAGCAATAAAATAAAATATATCTAAGTAGATTGTAATAGACAAATGTATTATGATTTAAATGTAGTTTTAATATTAAATAAAAAAAATAAAAAAAAAAAAAAATATTGAGGCTTGCTCTCATTGCAAAACGTCTTGTTGCAACATTCGAATCAGCTCTGCACATCGAATACTCGTTTCGTCGCTGGGGTTTTTGTCACCACGACCAATACCAGCCGTATTTCATCACAGCTGTACGTGAGAATCCGCGATTTTTATTGAGAAAGCTAAAAGCCTGAGAGACAGAGAAAAAGTGGCCACGCCGCAGTATATTTTCAGCCGTATCGCAGTTACATTGATATTTCTCGTTTCGCAACAGGTATCTCGATATCTCCAACGCGTAAACCTGTGCTGGACCAGTAGATAAGTATAAGATGAATGATTCTTGTTAAATCAATAAAATGTAATTGCAATTTCTTATGTTCTGCAATGTTCTTTGAAAATGTACAAACTAGTTTTTAACGTAAAGAAAATAACGAATTATTTGTAATTGATACGATAAATTTCATCGTTTGCTCTCGAGCGCCTTACACCGTCGTACTTCATGTTTAGATATCGTTGCCCTTGGAATACATGCACTTTGCAGTTTTGTACATATATAGTAGATTCTTGTTTAACCTATTTGTTCAGATCTTCTTAATTCTCCTTTTTATAATCTTTATTTCTTACGTTTCAACCATATAAAGATAATAAATAAAAAACTTTCTTCGATATTCGTGGCACAGAAATCGATTGTTTACAATTTTTTTTTCTTATGTGGCAACGATGATTTGTCTCTCGAAATTTATTCTAACTTCCAAAGTACCTACCAGTTTACCTTTCGTTTCACAAGTCTCGCTATATCGTTGTTAAAGCGCCATAGGACAGACTTTCTCGCCTCCTGCCCTGTAAATGTTCGTCTTGTGTTTAATTGTGCATCCTATAAACATTCTCTCGTCTCGTCACCGCCGGATAACGGTATTAACACGTGTTGATGACCAACCGAGTGAATCAAGTGTTTGGTGAGGTGACATTTGGAAGAGCGCCGAGACGTGAATCGAAACGTCCCTCCCTTTCTCGACCAATACAGTCCATTTCTCGTCTCGTCATTCCTCTTAACCTTCCTATTCCTTATCCCATTTCCCGCCATATATTCCCGCGATCCCCCACGTACAAGGCGAATTGCGTCGCGTACAAACTTGTTATTAATATTTAAAGCACTAACTTTGTGGTCAAACATTTTAACAAAAAGTTTTTTTATGACAGTATATAACCACTAAAAATAACTTTTTTGTCTACCGGTTTCGAGACATAACCCGTCACTTTGTCAGGACAACCACTACACTAGCATCTAAATATCACTACGCACCACAACTGTAGTATTATTTACATACCAATACCTTCACAAAATACAGTTCACATGCGTGTTACTCTAACTAAAGGCCAACATGCACTAAGTTTCTTATCAAAAAGGATTAAGGATTTGAGTAGAAGGGAGAGGGAGACGGGATGGGGTCTATTGGGGGTGTTGACATCATGTGTTTCACCTGATAATTTTAAATGAATTTAATTTAAATTAATTTGCACAACTTGTTGACTGTATTAAAACGTTGAAATTCATTTATCGAGCTATATTATAGATGTCTCATAGAGACGACGCTATTTTTTTATATGTGTAGGTGCGAACATCTTTTTGGATATTCATAGGACTTATGACCTATCGTGTGGCTGGTTTAAGAAATCACTTTACGCAATGTAATCTTCACCAATTTCATCCATGATAGACTACCACATCTATCAAATTTTTCTGAAGATGTATTTTTTAAATTTTTTAATTTATTCATTATAAATACATATCATGATACAAAATTTCATGAATACAATGATCATTCATACATTAAGATCGTATTACTCTCCATAATAGACCTTGACGCTCGTGGTTATGGGAGGTGTAAATCACATCATATTATTTTATGAATACATATTACCATTTATGAATACATCACAAAAGTATTAAACAAAAAATATCAAGAAACAAAATAGTAAACAAAAATATCAGGAATCAAAATAGTCGAAAATTAATACATATAAGAAAATTTCAAGAAGTTTTTTTTTTAAAGTTTTTAAATGACGTAGTCTTTAATTTTTTTTAAATTTATCCGTAAATGAATTGATTTTTTTTAATCCTAAAAATGAGTAGGGGTTCTGGGCTGCGCTTGTTTTGTATCTGGGTAATTTTAAATTTAGGAAAGCTTTTGTGAGCCTAGAAGTCAAGGAATCGATTTTATTATTTTCTTTAAAAATTTGTACTAATGATATTTTATCAAAAATTTGCACCACAGTAGACACACAAAAGTTTACGAATAATCGGTTTATAGGATAGGTTCTAGGTCTTTTTAAAATAATTTTAACTATGCTTTTTAGAGCTAGATAAAGTGTTTTAAGTGACGTTTTATATGATCCTCCCCACCCAATGATACCATATTGTAGAATTGAATCATAACACACAGGTTTAATTGTCTTGGGTGACATTTCTATGTATATATGTTTAAATTACACACCTTGTTACGTATTTGAGTAGTACTTTTACTACCGCCACCTGTGATTAAAATTCGTCATCGTCATAAACCAACACAGATGTCACCGTTGGTAATGAGAAATCTATTTTTTGATCTAAATTTTTAAAGCAATATTCTTTTTATACGTATACGACTTTCGTCCGAATTATAAACATTAATACGCCTGAAAACTCCGCCTAACTAACCTTGTAATTCAGCTATTTTACTGCCGTTTTTTTCCACACTGACCTTGAACCCTGTTCTCCTCACATCACCTGTCGTATTACAGCACCGCGCCCGGTAGTTTTTCTCGCGCGGTTTCTTCGCAGGAGCGCCGAGACCCGCGCCGCGGGGGTCGTGTAGCTCTCGCTGGACCCAGGATGCGGGTGTAATGGCTCTGTTTGCGCGGCGCCGAACAATTCCCTTTTATGTTTACGATTCGCCGAGGGATCCAGGTTTTATGTACCTTTCTGCATTAATATTTAAACAGTGCGCGGACTGTCTATAAAAATCGTAATCAAAAAGCTTTTAAAGCGAGATGAGTGTATCCCGGATTGATTTATTTTCGTTTTTTTTTATCATCGTTATCTTCGTTAGTGACGGCCAAACCAGTTTTACACGTGGCACATTATCTGAGATTTGTATCCGAGTGTATCGATGTTTTTTTTTTGGTTGGTAAAAGAGATAATATATGATTTATTAATTAATTAATACATTATGTAACACAACTAGTCCACAATACTTTACAGGTAGATTCCTGTCTTGATTATGAGTCGAAAATATGCGATATGCGACATCAAAATTTGCATTTCTTTTTCAATATTTCTGAATTGTTTTTTCCAAAACGTTGAAGTATCTTATATCGATTACTTAAAATTCATTCGTTTCAACAAAAAAATAAATAAAATAACAAAAAATTAAAAAATTATATTTGTCGATATAGGATTCCATGTCTTTCTCTATTAGCTATTATCTAATAATACCTTTATATACTAACATAAATAATATTTTGTCGAGATATAACTTTTATCTAGTAACACCGACGGTTACGTCGAATTGCAAAAAAACAGTTATTTCTTCATAGCGGTTATTTTTACATATTTACCGGTTGCAATACTGTAATGAGGAAAGTAACCTGTAACTACCTTATTATATTTTCCCAGAAGAATCATAATAATGACTGATCTCACAACCAACGTGATAGGCAATGTCCGTTGAACGGATGGAGCAAAAGAAGAAGACGTTATTTTTATTAATATGAAAATGATGTGCTTTGTATGAATAAAATAACCATTAAATAATGACATATTCATAAAATAACTGTTTAACTAAAATACAATAATATTTAATATTTTGTACATACAATCTTGTAATTTTCGATGGAACGAAAACATTTTAAACTTGCTAAACCAAGTAAACATCTCCCTAATGGAGACAAATTGATTTTTGCCTAAAAACGGCAGCTAACTTATTTTTAAAATGCTTTAATTTATGTAACTGTCTTTGACTGTTTATTGTTTGTTGTGGTGGAATCTTGTTATTGATTTTTCACCAACTTCCCGACTAGCTAGAGCTCTGAAACTTTCAACTATACAGGCTATACATTATTAAACCATTTTTGACATAATTTGGTCATTATTTCGATTAAAATTAATAATCACGTCACTCACAAGAAGAGCCGCTGAAACAGACGAAGAAAATGTCGTTCGAAAATATGTTTTAAGCTTTAAAAACACTTGTTTAATATTTGGATACTTCATCTTCTTCTTAGGTTTAAATCCATGGAATTGGTTGACAGCAAAGCCTCACATCTCCTTCTCCATTCCACTCAGTCTCAGGCGATCCTCCTCAGCTCTGTGTAGGAGGCACAATTCATATCTTGGCACACTTGCTCAAGATATTCACGATGAGGGCGCCCTCTGGCAATCTATCCCTCGACCATTCCCTCCAGAATATTTTGTAGATACTGGTATGAAAAGAAAGTGTATAAGTGCATATCTCCAATTTTTTAAATTTATTTATTTGCCATACTTACTAAAGATCTTTGTAATTGATTTGCAATCGTTACTTATTGGAGTTTTGTTTAAAATGTTTGTGCTGCGTGACGTAAATGGCTAAACATCACTGACACTTGGTCCTATTGAGGTAAATAAATATAGATCCTTTTTCCCGCAATCAAAGATCTGGTCCTTTGTCTCTCCCTTTCTCTAATTGCCGTTCCCTTTTCTTTCAACACTCCTTACACATTACATGTTTCGTATTCACATTGCATTCAATACACTCGACACCCATTTCTGAAGCTCTGTAAGGCTTACGTCATTAGCGGTGACCAGGAAATGTTCAACCTTCAATACATTTCCATTTATGAATACATTACAGCCCATATCTGGAGTCCAAGATATTTTAATTTTCTTTCTCCAATATAAAGTTCATCAAATCAGTCGTCTGGATCATAACGCCATATATAACCGAAGCCCGCACCATAAACCATAGGAAACTATAGGTTTGGAAGCATTTTTATGAAGCATGCAGGTAGTGTTCATTTATTTATCAGCGCTCTAGTGGGCTTTTACAGTAGGTATATTTAATGTTACAAGAATTTTTGTATAAACATAAAACACACTTCAAAATAATAAAAAAACAAAAATTAATGTAAATAAAACATAGTGAAGAGAAATGAACAATCATTAAAATAAATATATATAAACAATGATATTTATAAAAACAACAGTAATAATTACAAATGAAATAATAATTAAATAAAGATAATTAAACTAATATACCAGATAAATAAGATAAGAATATAAAATAAACCAAAAAATAATAGATAGAAATAAAATATGTATAAAAAGGGACTAAACAATCATTAAACTTTAAAATAAATAAATAAATATATATATAAAATGATTAGTATTAAAGCAAACAGTAATAATTAAAACATTAAGCAAAATAATAACACTAAAATTAATAATAGTAAGTTAAAAAACAAATTAAGAACAGTTACCTACTAATTCAAAAAGAACAATAAATAAATAAAAATTATAGTACATTAAACTGTCCTTAATTCTATTGGCATTTTCTAAGTGTAAATAATTCTTAAAATCGGATGAATACGGTGATTTCACCATAATTTTAGTGTTTCAAGAAGTGCCAACTAATTTTTACTACGTGACGAGTGGAAGGCAGACCCACCGCTTGCCCAGGTCAGTTTTATAAGCAAAAGCTCCTATATCGGTCCTACTCATTCGCCGCCAGGTTGGCATTTTTTAATGCTAAAGGCAACCGTGCAACCCAGCACTGCAAAGCCAAATTGGGCTGCACGGCTGCCATCCAAAATTCTTCCCTCATTGTCCCGTCAGTTTGCTTCTTTATTATTTAAAAAATATACATAAACCACCCAAATATTTCAATACAGTAAATGATATTTCAATACATTAATACGATCTATATGCACATACAAAACGCAAAGTATATAATAACAATATAAAGACAGATGATACACGGAGAGGATATAAGGAGCAAACAGGTCGGGACATTTGAGGGTATACAAAAAGAAAACTCCCTTTTGGGTTAAACAGACAGCACAAAAATAAGTACATAGAAATATGACGAACGCAGTGGTGAATTAAGATTGGAGGCAATCCATCATTACACATCTTCCATGTAATGCACAATTTACGAATCAGGTTAAGCAGAGAATGTATATGAATATTAATTAAGATAAATTATACATGTCTCACAGAGACGAAGCTATTTGTATGGGAAAATATGTATGGAAGTCTATCTTTATCGGAAATTGGGAGTTTACAGGGATTGTGACCTGTCTTTAAGGCTGACTTAGGTGATCACTTTACACAATGTAAGGTTCACGATTCCACCCAAGATCAACCACACATCTATCAAATTTTTGGAAAGTTGTAATTATGTTATTTATGTACACACCTCATTTTAGAATTTATTAATTTATTAATTTAAAATTAAGTAAGCCCTATAAACGCCCAATTAAGACTTCTATATTTCCCATCGCACACATTCGTTTCATTAATTTCGTTGTCTGTCCGTCCGTCCGTCTGTCTGTCTCTCTGTTCCCGTAACTTCGTGTAAAGTCCGTAATTTCGTTCGAATTCACGGCTAAGAAAAACAATTTAAACGGCCGGATATAGGGCTTGAACCACGGGCCACCAAACCCGAACCGGCCGCTCTACGCATGTTGCTACGGTCGCGTCTCCATGGGGACCGCCAAAAAAATATTATAAATATATATTAGGGCTTAGTAAAGATGCGAACCAATGTCATTTTTGACGGGTTGCAGCTAGTATAAATATAAATAGACATATATAATTCATCTATATTAATGATTATCACTATATGGACAAAATCCAATAATTGTGTTCATGCACTAAAACGTTGTTTGTTGTTCATTTTAAAGCGAAATAATACATTTAATAACTCGAATATATTATTATATTAATATATTATTATATATTACATGCTGTTTTATTGTGACAATTTGGACACAAACTATCGTTCAAATTCTAGCATACCTCGGATGCACAAACTGGGCAATGAACTACCTACATATGTCGACATTTTAAATCTATCTCTCTCAAAATTTAAAAAATCATTATATGATCATTTCTTTTCAAAATATTAAATTTTTATATAATGTCTTAAATTTTTTATATATACCTGGCTATTCAAATTTAATATTGCTATATTATCGGTGAGTAAAAATTTCTGAGATCACTACTTTACACTTTTTTGCATATATACTTTTTTTACATATGTGTCTAACCTCATTATGTTTAAACTATGTATATATACTTTTTTACATTTATACCCTTTATTTTTCTTTTACATTTAATCGTTTGTTGTATTTTAATTATGTATAAACCTGTTGTAAAAGGCTATTAAGCCGTGTAATTAATAAAATAAAATAAATAAATAAATAAAATAAATAAATAAATATGTAATCATTTGATTCATTAAACAGCAATTGACATATACATATCTACTATCTAGTGTCTTATAATTTTATTTTAAGTGATTATTATCTTCATATATATACGATTACAAAAACTGAATTGATGTCTATATTCATTAATATTTTGAGGTGCGCGTTTACTTATAATATGAACAAACCAAATAGGAATAAGAAAACACATAAATCAATCTATAAAACTTCTTCCATTCCCTGAAAGAACCCGTGCAACAAAGCACGTATTAAACAGACCCGAGAATTTCAATGCCTCATTTGAGCTTAATAGTCAGTTTGAGTCACATTCATCTCCGTAGCACCAGAACATCTCATCACATCAACATTCCGACTGTTAATTCTGTAAACCTTTTTTGTGTTTATAGCATTTACTTTGCGGTTAGGTGTTTAATTGGCCTTGGAAGGGGTACATTTTTATAATTAAGTCTAACGAAAATCCATTTATTCAATACATTCCCCATTTCAATGTCTTTATCTTCCATCCCATCTTCTGATAGTTTAATTTCCTATCACATTTATTTTGGTATTAATTAGTGTACATTCCTACGAAACAAATATACAAATTTTATATACACATTTATCTATATTATTTTCAGTTATGTTTATTAATGTACCTATTGTCTGCTAATAAAATTTTTCTCACAATTTTCAAAACCTTTGTTGTGTTTTTTAAATAATAAATAAAATCGGACCCAACACCCATCCTTGTGGGACACCATTTTACCAATTAATTGTGCACTCGAATGTGTATCTTCTTTTAGTTAAAATCTCTATCTATCGTCTCAAACACACATTTTAAGTCTAAGAAAATGGCTACAATTTTCCTTTTCTTGTCTTTATACATCTTCCATTCATGAATTATATAATCAATAACTGTTTCTCTAAACTCTAAACCCTGATTGTTTGTTAACCAGTATGTTCTTATTTTCAAGGTATACAATTTTTTTTTTAACAGGGTGTTAGATAATTTAGTAAAAACCAAAACCAGATTTAAGGTCTACCGGTTTCGAGACGCACCCGTCTCTTCGTCAGGACCAACACTACATACACTACTATGTTCACAACACTATGCAACACAACCGTAGTATCGTTATTCACCAATATTTATCACATGCGTGTTAATCTTGTCAGAGACAAGCATGCACTAACTTGCCTACAGAACAATCAGAAATCTACGAGGGAGAGAGAGTGAGAGGGGGCGGGGTCTAAAGTTGGTGTTACCAAATTTTTTGTGAAAGTTAAATTGAACAAAGAGACGGGTACGTCTCGAAACCGGTAGACCTTAAATCTGGTAGTAGTTTTTACTAAGTAAACTAACACTCTGTTATTATGTCTAACCACAAAGTTAATGCTTTAAATAGTAATAATATAATTATTTTTTCACTAGGATTTCTAAGATTTGTCAATATTTATGCAATCTATTTATTGGTCAGACGTCATCACATTTCTCAAGATTGTTAATTTCGAGATGAATAATGAATGAATAATGAACGAGAAAAGGATGGCTAAGAAAATAAATGAGGCTAGCGTTGAAGGCAACAGGAATAAAGGGCGTCCGCAAAAGACCTGGCACGATCAGGTACTACAAGTATTTGAGGATGGCCCTGTTAAAAGCCGCAACAACCGTAGAACGTGTATGAGAAGATGTATGAATGTAGCCGAAGCAAAAGTGGTGTGCCAGGATAGAAGAGTATGGCGTTCAATCATCTCTGCCTATACCTGCGGGGAAAAGGCGTGATCGTTAGTTAGTTAGTTAATTTCGATATTGGAAAAATTATTGATGCGTATCTCCAAAAATATTCTACTTTTTAATGTTTTATTAATTATATTTTGTAGTTGTAATATCGAACTATTCTATTTACCTAAGTTTTCAGAATAAATAGCTGTATGTGTTTATGTGACATTTATGCACAGTTATCAAGTCTCGCTGTCAAATCGAACGTCGTGTACATGGGTTCGAGTTTTTGACACCTTGTACCATCTTACGCTGATCTCTGAGTTTGACTCCGGATCAGCATCTCTAGAAGATTACACGGCACTGAGATTTCTCTCGTTATGTCTCACTCCATGGACACGGGGTCTACAGAACGATGGCGGATCGAAGTACTGAATTTTTTTGCAGGAGAGCAACCGACCACACGACCAATTCACCAAAGTTAGGCCCACGATGTCTGCAGCGCACGGGCGACCGCATCGTGCGGTTTGACGCATTACGAATTCACGATGTACTGTCTTATATGGACGCAAATTCGACCGCAACACTCTCCAAGGACTACATTAATATTAATAAACTATTACATGAGCAAACTGTCTGAAAATCTGTGTAAATATTTACGTAAAATGCCCTATAGAAGATTAATATTGTATCAAAAGATTAAAATGGTCGTTTGACATATTTAGATTATTGAAACAACGAATGTTTTAAGCAAACCATGTGACTGTAGTGAGACAAGAAATAATCAGTACGGTATTGACACCCGCGGTAATAGGACATTCTCCTATTATTACTGTAAGGCACTCTCCTATTTATATACATATATTGTAGTCAAAGATTTACGGTTTCTTTTACGGTCGTTTGATATATTTCGGTATTAAAACGGCGCATATTTTACACAAATCGTGGGATGTGTTAAGACGAGAAATAATCAGTTTGTCCTTGACCCCCGCGGCATCAGGGCACTCTCCTGATGATGCTGTGATGTGACTCCAGCGAAACGTCGAGAATCGAAACAACACATCCATACGTTGTTTCTGTATATCTAAATAATATTGCAGTACTGATTAAGGAGAGAAGCTGGGCATAACTTTGATTTCCGCGATATAAATCAAAATTAAGTACATAATACAAGTCCGCGCGTAAATTATCCAAAGTTCTCCTGTTAACGTGTTAACTAGATCCATCTATAGAAAAAATATATAAATAGTATACAAAACTGCGCATAAATTTTTCGCAAAAACCGTTCCAAAGGTATACCAATTATTGTCAGTGGCATGCTGTAGGCATAAACTTAAACTTCACGATCACATAGAGACGATCAGTGGTAATGCTTTGAGAATGTTAGGATTTGTTCTGCGTACTGCCAGGGTTTTCGAGAATACCCGCGTACTCAGAACTCTTTACAACTCCTTGGTGCGGAGTAGACTCGAGAGTGGCTCGATGATCTGGGGGCCACATGAGGGCAAGTACTCTCTTATGGTGGAGAAAGTCCAAAAGAAGTTTCTGAGATATCTCTACATGAGAGAGTACTGGCATTATCCTTGGCTTTACCCAACCGAGTTTCTCCAGGGTATGCTTGGCTACAATAGTTTAGAGACTAGAAAGAATGTGTATTTGATTATACATTTTTATCGATTGTTGCGCGGTATGATCGATAATCCTCAAATTATGCAGAGCATTGGTTTGTATGTTCCTGATAATTACACTAGACATCGTCAGCATAGATTGTTTCACATTCCAATATACAGGACCAACATGCCGATGGTTATGCCTGTTGGAGGAGCCACAGCTATGCTGAACAAAATCGCTTAGGGTATTGATATATTCCACGTGTCTGAGGGGGTTTTCCGAAGCGGGATTCTCCTACACCTTTGACCAGATTTTATGTTATTTTTAATTTATTAAATATTTTCATTTTTGATATATACTTCCTAATATGTATGCCTTAAACATTTTGTTTGTCATGTACATATTATTATGAAATAAATTGAATTGAATTGAATTGAATTAGGTCATGCTGTTACCGAAATAATGATGATCACAGAAAAAATTATGATCAATCAAAATTTATATGATGTTGTTAATAAACATATTCATATTGCATATATAAAATATTCGAAAACTTACATTTAATGAACGAGTAGCTTGATGGACTTGTGGTTAGGACACTGGCCTCGTGACCCAAAGGTCGCGGGTTCGAACCTCTCTCCAGACTAGCAAGTTAGTCCTATTTTCATAGCACAAGTTAACTTAGTTTGAAAATAGTAAGAATATTGATGTGACACGTATTCCGTGTTCACATCTCTATTTAAAAAAAAAAATTCTTTAAAATTTTCAATAAACTAATTCACATAAACAACAAATAAAGTAATTATCGATTTAAACAATAGCACTTTATTTGCATATAATGGTAAAAGCAAATAGACAGTCAGAATACACACTATGTCATTAAGTGTGTAAGTAGTAAGTTTCTGTAAGTGATGTGCGCAAAGTTCTCACCAAAAATTATATCATTAGAAAAAACACTATAGTATAGGTCTTTTCATACAAGCTTGCAATTGAGTTAATGTGGGTACAGTGCATAATACGTGCATTGCTTCGTTGTGTTAAGTTTACAAATACGCCCCTCTCGTACCCGTAAACAACACAATGAAACAGTGCGCGTATTACGCACTGTACCCACACCAACACAATTGCAAGCTTATATGAATGGACCAATACCTGCCAATTACATACCTAATACTCGCAGACGTAAAGATGGCGCAAATGTAATACGGCTACAGTAGGAAAATATTCAGTTCAGTGAGGTTCTCTTACAGATTTAAGAAACAAGCATGACGCGCGTAAACAAATAAATTAGGGGAAGAATTGATATGAGTTAATACACGACGTATTAAAAATAACGAAAATCCGTATATGGCTAGAATTTTAAATTGTTATGTCCCGTGATTTTTCACGAGTTTACGGCTAGTATAATAAATATTGTGAAAGGAGTATTATCATAAATATATCTCATTTCGATTTATTTCCTATAAATTCTATTTAATTACAGCTTATTTAAAAATATTGACTACACGCCACTGCTACATACCAGTCTAGAACACATCTTTTTTATTTATTTTTTATAACCCTTTCTGGATAATGTAGTAATCAATATTTTAGCACTCTAAAATGGCGACGTGCAAATGGAGGATATGTCCTTCTTTTCCAACTAACGTGTTATTTTCTCCTACCATAAAACGTCCTCTTTTTCGGTTTATACTGCATCACGTACTCAACCAGATCACCCTCGGGTGGTTCTTGAAACACCAAACAATACTTATTATTATAAAAATTCTAAAACTATAAGAAAAAAAAATCCATTTGATTTCGTGGTCAGCGCTATGCTATGCGATTATTAAGGCGATCGTCTAGCAGATTGAACAAATTTCACCATTTTTTCTCATATCTTCTCTTGCGTTTTTTATCTCATTTTTATATGGAAATATGTCATTTTAAAATTTATTCATCAGATTAGGTTTATTTTAAATACGGATATTTTGTTAAAATATCACATACTAAACTATATAATTGATTAATAAATTACAAAACAAATAATATTACAAAGTAAACGTTTATCTTAAATTTGTTATAATTATTGCAAAATCTGTTAGTAGGTTTACATGCAATTTATGTTTTAAAAAACACTGTTTTTTAAATTATTTTTATTTTTTGTGTGTTTTTTCAATCCTTTATAACTTTTTATCTGTAACAAATTAAAGGAATAAACATTATTATTTTAAAATTAATACAAAAAAAATCAAAAAATTATTCTCGATTTCAGATTTTAGCTATTTAATTGAGGTACTGCGTATTGTGTCATAAATACGTTGCGTCTTGATTAAATATCTAAAATCAGGAATATCTACAAAGATTTTGATTTTTTTTTGTTTTTATTATAAAATTATAATATCTATTCTTTTGACTATTGAAGTAAAAAAGTTGACAACCATGTAAAAAGAGTTGAAAATAACCCACAAAAAAAAAATATTTTAAAAAACATATTTTTTAAAATATAAATTGCAAGTAAACAAACTAACAGATTTTGCTATAATTTTAACAAATTGAAGATAATTGTTTACTTTGTAATATTATTGAATAAAAAATACATCTCAACAGGCCGTTCAGTCATAAAAGACCCACAAAGTGGAGCAATTTTCTTCATTTTTAAAACATCGAAGGTTTGGTAATTTATTAATCAATTATATAATTTAGTTTGTGATATTTTAATGAGATATTTATGTTATAGATTTAAAATATATGTAACCTGATGAATTAATTTTAAAATGAGATATTTCCCTACAAAAATGTGATAAAAAACGCAAGAAAAGATATGAGAAAAAATGATGAAATTTGCTCATTCTGCTAGACGATCGCCTTAACATAATTTACGTTTAAACAACAGAGACTTTTAAGAACGTTAAAAATTTTCTAATGTTAATAATATTTAAAAAGAAAAGCTTTGCATAAAACCACTAATTATGAACATGTTTTGTAGCCAACGGACCTTTCATGAGAATATTGATCATTCAATAAACAGTGACTTTATACCAATGTTATTTTGCTGTCATTGAAGAAGTTATAAATATCACTTTGAAAGGCGGTAATAGTTTTTAACACACAGTAAATAGCTCGTTATATGGTCAGGTCTTTGCATGAAGCAGCCCTAGAATGAAAATTTAACGTCATTATGCGTATCCTATGTCGCATGTGTTTGAGATGTTTTTAATTATTTGGAAGTTAAGGAAAACTTTCATAATTTTTAACTCCATTTTTTTAATGTCGACTTTGATGTGATGGAAGTTGATTTTTTCATTCTCGAATCTGGTAAATCCTCAGTAAGTGCAATAATTAATGTAGTTGTAAAATATTACTTTTTATTTAAGTGCAAAAATTATATAGTTAAAACATATTAATTAGTCACGGAGTAATGGAGTTCTGGTACCGACACTAATGTATAGAAGTGAAGCCTGGAGCTGACAGAAGAGGAACGAAATTAGACTGAATGCAGTGGAGACGACATCCCTTAGACGTATGTGTTAAAAAATCCATTTATGATAAAGTAAAGAATGAAGATATTAGGAAGGAATGTAAAGCTAATCTTAGCATAATTCATAGAATTAAAACAGGGTCGCTCAGATGGTTTTGGGCGTGTTGAGCGAATGAATGAGGAAAGAATGGTAAGAAAGATATATAATGCAAGTGTTGATGGCGCCAAAAAGAGAGGGCGACCGCGGAAGACACAGTAAGACCAGATTAACCAGATACTGGAAAAGGGTCCCGTTAGAAGCCTCAACAACCGGTGACCTTGCATGCGAAGATATATGAATGTGGATGAGGCGAGAGTTGTATATCAGGACAGAAGAGTGTGGCCTCTGGAGTATCCTCTCTGCCTACCCTCACGGGGAAACTGCGCGACGGTGAGTAAGTAAGTAAGTAATTAGTCACGTTTATTGATAGAAATTTGAAGAAATCGGTTAAAATGAACAGCATTTATATGCACGGCATATTGACTTTCTCATAAATATCTACCAGGAACATAAAAATGCTATTCCAAGTAGCACAAAAAGAAATCAGAAAGAAAAACAATGCGAAGAGGAATCCAGGCGCCCCGACATCAGCCACACGACTTTTAGTCCGTAAAAAAGGCCAAGAATTCGTCGTGGAGTTTTTAGCGTCTTATTATATCCATCGGATTTCTTTCACGACTCTTCCACCATCACGAGCCCGCGTCACGCGCCCTCACGAGCCGCCAGCCGCGTCTTCGGGACTATCCATGTTCCTCGTTCACCGCGCGGTCTGCTAGCGATCTTAGCGCTTGTTCAGACACAGCGGAAACCGTTCAGTTTCAGAATCGCGTTTCAAAACACGCGATTTGTGTCATCTGTTCACACAGCCGCGGTTAATAAGCGATTTGTGCGCGCGAAAATAAACGTCAGTTTGACAGTTCTGGTGCCGTTCTCCATCTTTGAATATCAGAGATGTATTCGCTCATTACTTTGTTAACGACGGCCGTGTTCCATGGCAAGACACATAAATATCATTCTGTCAGTTCATTTTTGGTGAATAAATACCTACTTCTCTAAAATACTCTTTTTTTCCACCATTTCCAAATATCTCCACCAACTCCTGCCAAGCTTGGTTCTTGGCATATTTGAGTAATCCTCACACTGAAGATCCCATATTACAGGTCTTTTCTCCACTTCACCAATAAAAAGTTGTGTCAAAGCGATTTATAATCATAGAAAAGATAATATAATCCATGCGTGCTCCTGTTGTGACATGGAACCGTGCGGTGCCCGCAACGCGACTGAACGCTCTCGTAAGGCCCCATAGTAATAGGTTCGTACGGGCGCCGTGCGGGTCTATTTTCTAGCGGTTGGGTTGCGGGCACCGCAGCGGTGGACTAACCGCACGGTTGTGTCTGAACGATCACATACAAACCTAGGTAAATGAGACCCGCACGGATCTCATGCGATTCTGAAACGGCACGGTTCCCGCTGTGTCTGAACAAGCGCTTATACGTCAAGGCAACAGTCGGCCGATGACGCGTTTATTGATAGTATAAGGCCCGGTTGCGCCAACAGAAGTAAATTTTACTCGAGTAACATTGACCCGAGTAACTTTTTTACCCTCAGCTGAGAGTAAACTCTATTTCGGGTTGCACAAATGTCTTTTTTACCACTGTTAAACCAAGAGTTAGGCTAATAGGGTGCCAAGCGGAATAAATCACAAATACCGCATATGTCTATGGAAGTTGATTTATTTCAGTTTTTTACCATTGGCAGTACGTACTTTTGCAGTTCAAAACCAGTTCAAACAAGTCAAACCATCGCTAAAATAACGCGAAATTAAAAGATCCATTTTAATGTTTACAAATTTCAATACGACAATGACAGCAACAAAATTCAAATGACAAGTACCTATATTGACAAATGTCACATTTTCAAATCAGCTGTGAGAGGACGGCCATTTTTTTACCAACGTTTTTACCTTTACCCACCTATTTTGGAGAGTAAAATAAAGTTACGGCGAGTAAAATAATTTTTACCAGCGCAGCCCGTTTTAGTAAAAAAAGTTACTCGAGTAACTTTTTTTACTTTTACTTTAGATGGCGCAACCGGGCCTAAGTATACTATACTCGAGTATATTTTCCGATCCTAATGGCACGCATCAGTTGCCTATACCTTGCTAGTACGCAAAAATCGAGTATATTTTCAAGCACCCGCGCAGATGGAAACTATACTCGATTAGTGGCATGCTCGCCATTTTGGTAGATTGCTATCCCTTTCTTTTGCACGGAAGAATAGTTATCTATCCTATTTTTCTATCGCATCATATTTCGACACGTGCCATTTTTTTGATTAACAATGTTTTAGTAAACAAGTCAAAAATAATTGGATTTTGACTTATTAGTGTGCGAATTACCTAATTAAGTGTGAAAATGATTACCAAAGACTCATTAGATACTTAAGTGTTAAATGAACCGTATATTAAACATAGAAGCAAATCTCGACGTTTTGCTGAAGTCTGGATTATTAACACATTGTTCACTTAAAATTTAAAAAAAATCAGTTACACAGTTATTCTTTAGGCACAATGAATATATTAATTACGCCAACCAATGTCGTACTTTTCTGCATTTGGATGATGATTTCTATTTGTATACAATAATTTTGCCACGTTTCTTATCGGGTCCTGTGGTGCAACGAATACCACATCTGACTGCGGATCAGAAGATGCCAGGTTCGAATCCTGGCAGGAGAATTTTTTTTTACGATCGAGAATATTTTTTTGTTGAAATTTTAATTACATTTTTGGTTTTGAACATTCATTTTTTATATTAATTTTTTTATGTAACAAACCAAATTAAACAAAGATTAATTTTTTATAATGTTGTATAAAAGTAATCAACACTGCGAGAAGAGAAGGAGTTCGATAGGTACCTACCTATCGAACTGTGGTTTATTCCGCTCTGACTTATTAATCGGTTAGAAATTTTGAATAAATACTTTGTCTTAATTATATCTAAACTAACCGTAATTAAAAGTGGAAATTTACCAGATACAATTGGCCGCGAAGTGGCTGACGATTAATTATTAACGATTATTAATCGGTTAGAAATTTTGAATAAATACTTTGTCTTAATTATATCTAAACTACCCGCAATAAAAGTGGAAATTTACCAGATACAATTGGCCGCGAAGTGGCTGACGTAGGCATAGGTCATCATTGGCCGCAAAGTGGCTACAATAGCCGCCCGCAGGGCCTAGCACTAATCAATCGGCTAAGCCGATTGCTTTCCTGCTAGTTTTATAATAATTAAAACAATTTTCTTAATAAAAGCAGATTGTCACTTCAACATGTCCTGTTTAATATGTATAATTAAATATAAGCTTTGTCAGTTTGCCCGTGATGTATACTAAATTCAAGTCACAAGTCATTATTTATGGTGTTATACAACAATTAAAATTTAGATTAAAATCCCATTTTTTATAGTTATGTATATACAAGTGAAACTAATTTAAAAGCACATTTACAATATCTCATTCAAATATTCAAAAGTCTAAGATTATTAGTCCAGTTGATTTTGCTAAATGTGTACTAGCCTAGTATAAGTTTCTGAATTTCTTGGTCCCAAAATTTACGAAAGATTTGAATTTGCCCCCATTTGTGTGATAAAGTGTTGGCAACCCAAAAAAAACAATTTTTAGGGTTAATTAAAATGGAGCCTTATACGAGAGAAAAACGTGTTTTCATTGTTGGAAAATATTTCAAAAATAATAAAAGTTTGGCTGCCACAGTTTGCAAATTTCGTACAAAATATGGTCAGAACTTGGTCAACTGTGAAGAGGATAATTGAAAAATTCAGGAAGACTGGATCAATTGGTGGCCATCCAATAACAAGCCGTTCAAATGTTATATCGAAGCAGTGCGTGAGAGTATTGGTGAAGGTCCAGGAACATCAATTCGGCGTCGTGGACAAGAATTGCAAATTTCAAGAAGCTCTCTACAGCGTGTTTCTACAGATCTACGTCTGCACGCTTACAAAGTTTAATTGACACAAGCCCTGTAGCCTAATGACCATGCACAGCGAAGAGAGTTCGTTAAATAGATTAATGAACATCAAAAAATGAGTGCTGATTTTTCGAGCAAAATCATCCTAAGCGATGACGCTCATTTTCACCTTGATAGCTTCGTTAATCGTCAAAATTTCCGCATTTTGGGATTTAGAGAACCCACATCTGACTGTCCAAAAATAAATGCATCCACAACATGTCACTGTTTGGTGCGGATTTTGGACTGGAGGCATCATTGGACCTTATTTCTTCGAAAATGAGGCTGGTCAAGCAGTGACTGCTGCTGGTGCTCGATATCGCCGTATGATAACCAAATTCTCCCTAAGTTGGATGATATTGATGTGGACAACACGTGGTTTCAACAAGATGGTGTCACATACAGTACAGCCCGTGAAACAATTCAATTACTGTATGAGACATTTCCTGGTCGTGTACTCTCTCGTTTGATCAGAATTGGCCCCCTAGATCATGTGATTGAACACTCTTTATATGGGGTTATTTAAAATCAAAGGTCTACGTTAAAAAGCCCAGAATCAACCGTGCATTGAAGGAGGAGATTCAACGCTGCATCAAAGAAATTCAGCCACATTTATGCAAAATGGCAACGGAAAATTTCGACAAAAGAGTGCGAGCAAAGCCGTGGAGGCCTTTTGCCCGGTGTGCTATTCCATACATAATCCTATCCTATCTACTTTAAGATTTAATAAAAAAAAAACAATTTAAAAAAAATTACTGTGTTTTCTATTTAATTCAAATCTTGCGTAAATTTTGGGACACCCTATATAATACCCGATGAGGTGGAAACTATACTCGAGTATCGCGCATAAATCGAGTATACTTTCAGGATATATATTTTATTTTAGCTCTTGAAAGTATACTGCGCTTGTATGGGTGCATACTGACACAGTATACTTTCAATAGACGCGCCGATGATAATGTGACGGATCTCATTAAGTGGTCTAAGCAAGTTGCGCGATGGTTCTGGTTCCTGGGCGGAGGAGGTACTCTTGGGAAGAGGAAAACAGGATTGACCAGCTCGTGAAGCGGTGATCGTATAGATTGGCATTACATGCTGCTGAGTACTGCCGCGGGTATTGTCAAATGAAACAATAAAGCTCTTATTTTATAAATAAAGTTGCTGGACCCAAATTTAATTAGAGCAGTAAGTTCGCACTGGTCACTTGCCTGCGGAACACTTAGGCCATTTTTTTCACTGTCGAGACTATGCCGTAAGTACTCTGGTATTTTAATCGGTTTCAGATTTTATGACTTCTATGCTCTTCGTCGACTGTCAAAATTAGACTGTTCGCCGCGCGTACCGAACCGCATTTTTATATAGGTATGTTTTCTAGAATCTTCACATTTCCGTGCTTTCTACTGAATATGTTTTTTCTAACCGTTTCCAAACCATTCTAGACCCGCCTGCAGCCGTGCAATTATGATAATTGTGTAGTTCGTCTTGATTTAGGATCGAGAGAGAGTATCATTATTATAATACTCTCTCGTTGTCACTTGTTTAGAGATCGTTTAGCTCAGTTTGAAAATAGTAAGAATATTGATGTGATAGGCTTCGGTGTACGCAACTCTATTAAAATATAATAATAATATAATAATTTGATTTATAGAGGATTGATGTGGATGATATCACCAGTAGTGATGATTGAAACGTATCAATGATATCAAAACATAAAACACATACCTACGATGTATGGAACGAAAATACGCGAAATCTAAATTTTTCTCAATTTTTTTATTTATTCGTCAATATTAATTGTATTCCTTTCAAAGTAGTTCCCATCAGACATCAGACTTGTGCCAGCGATTTTCCCAATTTTCGAAGTACCTCGAACGCAATTTTCGATACAGCATTTAGTTCCTTCAGCGATTTTGTTTTTATCTTCGCAATTTTGGAATAATGTCCTCCTTTCATGTTTTTTTATCTTCGGTATCTAATATAAAGAAGTAGCAGGGTGCCATGTCCGGCGAATAGGAGGCTGAGTCCATCATAAAGGAGTTTTTTGGCCAGAAATTTTGAAATCTTAGCTCCAATTTTTCCATAAGTAAAAAATCACGCGCGCCAAAACACGTCTATCCTTTTCGACAGCCAACTGTTAAGTAAGCATACAATATAGATATAAATTTCAAGATACAGTTGCCGGCAAACTTCTTGAAATTTTTTGGCATAGTGGGGGAATGCGCAGAAGACAAATTTTGGTCTCGTTGGTAGAATGATACATGCGCAAACTTCCCCCACTACGCCGAAAAATTTCATGATGTTTGCCGGCTACTTTACTTCCGATACACACCGTGAAATTTCAAAATTCCGTGTACCACTTGATCAAATCATCGCGTCTGCGCGCGCAATATTAAGACCGTTTCAGACGAAACTGTTCATATCCACACTGTAATAAAACTAGAATGTACAAAGGTATAAAATCACACCAGGAGGTTCATTTAAACGTTGTATCGTATTGTTAATTTGTATAAAATGTCTTCATAATAATGATCAAATCCATAATCAAAATTTAGGATTTCACTTTGTACAACACACTTTGCTTAGCGCTCTATAGTGCCATCACCTCTGATGGTAGGTCGATCATAACAATTGCATTTCTACGCGGTTTCTGTCAGCGATCCTCCGTTGCATGTTTTTTGCGAGAGTACCATCTTCCGGGGCCGGGTTCGGCTTCCGTGAACCGCTTCCCGCCGCGGTATTTTACGACCAGGTAACAATAAAGCCTTAGAGTATATATATATATATATATATATATATATATATATATATATATAGGATTGTATATACTCTAAGAATAAAGCTCTCGCCAGCGGCCTCAGAGTGCGTGGTGATCGCAGCAATGCCCCGCGGACACGCGACGATTAGAAACGCCTCCACGCAAAAACTGAATGCACTAGTGATGGGGTCGCTCTGTAGTAAGTACTACAATGTAGTGCTACATTTATTTATTTATTTATTTATTAATCAACTCCCTAGTAGGCTTTTATAGTACAAGAAAATTAAAAGGTTTTTTTTATATACTTAACATAAAACAGTAAATAATAGAAAAATAATAATATAATTAAAACATATTTAACTGTAAATGGTTACGGATATTCTCGACGTTTTGTTGAAGTCGTATTCAACGTCATCAGGAGAACTACCTAAACCCGCGGAGGTAAATATGTCTAACGACCGTAATAATAACAACTCTTTAATAAATAAAACATATTTTAGATAAATGAACAATATGAAATAAATTAACAATAGAAATGAACAATACATACATACGATGGTTAGTGCACAAGCAAACAGTAATAATAAGAAACCTTTTACAGATTAGTAATAGAGTAAAATAAAGATAATTAAACCAATATACCAAATAAATAAGATAAGAAGATAAAATAAACCAAAAATAAATATAAAAGGTAAAATTAAAACACTTTTAAAAGGGAAATGAACAATAATTAGGATAATTTAAAATAAATAAGCATATATATAATTCACGGGGAATAAAACATATGTAAAAATTTAATCCATTAAACTGTTATTAATTCTATTGGTATATTCTAAGTCCAAGTAATTATTTCATTCGGGTATGCTCCTACATCGAAAAAGTCTACGAATTCCGAAAATTTGTTTCCAAGGCGATGCATGCGTGATAACGGTGAATAAAATGCATAGTTATTCCACATTATAGTGAAGCGCACACTTCACAGATTTGTAAGGTACTGCACACTACTACACGCTTAAAATTTCACCCTTCAAATTGCACTCTTAAAATCGCACTACACACACTTCAATTTTGTGAAAATTTTGAATTTATGTTATGTTATAATTATGTCAAATTATGTTATACTTCAAACTACACACACTTCAATTTTGTGAAATTTTGAAACCGATTTATATGCAAGCAAGTTGATGTATCTAATACGTATTTTTGAAATCCCGGTCAGATATTACTTTTTGGAATGTTGATGTAGCTGAATGAGGATAAGTTTGGATACTGAATGAAACAACCCCCCCCCCCTTCCATGGTTTAGAAAATTTTGGGACCGAATGATGAAATGCCTGGAAACTGACACAACCTCCCCCCCTACCATTGGATTCGAAAATTATGTAGCGGTACATTTTTCAAGAAGCAGTTCTGTAGCAGATACAAATTTGTATAGCCGTACCACTATAATTTGGCGTGCGAAGGAGGGCGTCACTGTCGCGTAACAGAAGTTGCCAGGGTGTAAATTTATTACACAATACATAATGTACTGAATGACCGGTGACCAGTGTCAGAGCCTTCAATATAAATTTGGTCGGGTAAAAGCGCGCTCCGCGGCGGCCGCTCTATCTGTCAAACTGTCAAACGGTAACATCGGTCCATTATTTGCTTTTTCAGCTTCGCAAAACTTTAATACTACATTGGCGATTGTTCTTGCACCATCCCGGACTGTTTTGGATGTTTTGGACATAATAATTCAGTGTATATTGGTAATCAAGATGTCACAGCTCACGCTCAATCTGAACTGAATGACAGGTCGAGGGGTTTTAGTTCCAAACTCGCCGCACGCCAATTTATGTTGGGCAGGCAATAGTACTACAATTACTTCACTTCATATAGTTTATTGAAGCAGATGAAGTGTGTAATGTTTCGGTACCTACTACAAATGTAGCGCACACTTTGTAGTCTTCAAAGTAGTGAACGTGCGCCTGTTGCAGTCTTCATTTTGAAATGTAGTTTTTTCCTTCGCTAGAATGCAGAAAGCTCGGAGCCGGCAGCGGCGGCCGATGCGTTATGAATATCCTAAGAGGATTGGACGCGCTAGAAGAATAATCTGACGCGATAGAAACGTGCCGTTGTTTTCTTTGCATTCTCAGAGAAATTCTTCGTAATGCGCGTCTATTATTAATTCATCTCTCAACAAAGCGTGTGCTGCCGTCGGAATTATTAATACAACGATACCGTGACGCTTTCTCCTTTGTACGTCAATTTGTTGTAAGAAAAATAATATCCCGTCACGAGAGTCTAAAAACAATGGTAACCACGCGTTATCGAAGTCCCTCGAATAATCCACGAGAATCTAGAATCAACTACACTGTTCTCAAAGAAACCGTTATCACTAGAAATTCGGAGAAACAGGTCGAACATTCGCGAACCAACATTTACGTATAAAAGCGTGGAGATTTGCGAATACAAATAAAGCTAAAGCGGTGATTCAGTGTGACCAAGCGACAATAAATTTAACGGGAGATTTCAGTGCGAATTTTGACCAGCGATATAGAAACTACCGACGTGTGAGAAGCGTTCGATAGGAATCAAAGTGACACAAACCAGTTAATCAGAATTTCTAGATACGAGTAGAAGATTTTCAAGTGACTTTTGGGAAATTTTGTGTGAATTAAAGAATGATGCCTCGATTAAATTCGTGTCAATAAAACGAAATTATTATTATTGGAATTAAAATTAAATCTTAGGAGTGTTTGTTTTCGCTCTGCTGTTAAATGAACTTTTTTTGACTTCTTACACTGTTAGTGTACCGAATAATTTAATGATGTATTTAGTGATATAACAAATTAGTAATGTTTATTATGGACATGTGAAAAACTACTTGAACAAGTTTATTACTTCTCACAACGCTGAATATTAACAAAATATTTTTTCGTATTTAATTTCTCCAATATTGATTTTGCCGATGAAAAATTAATTTTATTACATAAAATATAACCATAAAATATATAGATGTTGCATAAGTAATTAGGAAACAAATTAAAAAGATAATTATTTATTTTATTTTTATTCATATAAATAATGTTACCACAAAGTTATTTTGCTAGTATTAAAGAAGTCAATAATTTAAGTCAGATTTTTGTCAAGGTTTCTACGATATCATTTTTTTTTACTTTTTAAAAAAATACCTTTTCTCAAATATCGAATGCGAGATTTCTCCGTCAGATGACGTTGATGGCTGCCAAACTGTTGAAACATGTCACTCCTCTAACGTCATACTCCCCGTACCGCGTTTAACCTCAATGTGTCGACATATCAATTTAACCCTTCTGAATTTAGAATATCCACAGAAGTTCCTCATTTCCATCTCTCCTCCTCTCCTGGTAGGATTTTTACCATTTCACTTTGAATACATAAATGCTCATTTACATGCGATTATGCCGTGTGAAGTTTTTACTGGCTGCATTCGAAATAAGTCATTGCATTCAAGACTTTGTCAGTGCTCAGCCCCAGGGTTGACTCGAGTTTTGCTAATTTATTTAGCTCCACCTAGGGAATCTAATCCCAGCTCAATTTACAGGATTTATGGAACTGGAAATTAGTGCATGTACCTCCCTATTCGAAAGATAAAAATATCTGGATGGATTTATTCATATACGCGTAAATGAAGTTTAATAGGTATATATGTAGAAAATGTCAAGATATCTGTTTAATATCAATATGTCTATAATTTATTTATTTATTTAATAGATGATACATATGATTTCTTTTACAACAGTGATATCTAGCAAATATTAACAATCAAATTATTATTACATGTTATACCTCACCAAAAAGAATTAAGACTCTTGTGTGTGGTGAGGGATAATCAAATACAATCACATTGGTAGTGTAATCTAATTTAACAATGAGAATCAGATAATATACTATTTAACTAATATATCGAAATTTTTTGAATAAGCAGTCAAAAAGAGACTAAATTCAATCACAAAAGTCAATTCTACAATAAATGAGAATCAATTCGAGTTCTCCGGGGGAATATACACACAAGACGCAACCGCAAAACATCCGCTATCATACAAAGTAAATTGAACAAATCAAGTAATTGCATAGATATCTTCATCGATTCGAAGGAAGTACTCGAAGGCAGTATCTCCCACGAACAACTCGTACCAGAACCAAAAGAAAACGGGATTGACCACACAGCCCCAAACGGATAAAAAGCCACTCAACGAACGGACCTCAAATAGTCATAACAAATGATGTCTAAGTAATCCACCAATAGGTGAATTTTGAATCCCCCAAGGTACAGTCCCCAGACCTCCACTATTTCTTACTCACGTAAACGACATATTTCAACAAAAACCAACGGTGAACTAGCATCCCATGCAGAAGATTTATTCTTCACAGGCAATAGTTTACTAATCAGCAAACGAGAATATTAACACAATAAAATCGTGACATGACAAGAATCTTCCAACGTTCGACGTAAAAAAAACCCACATACATTTCGTTTTCTCTAAAAAAATTCCTAAAAATAACATAATATTTAATTCACGATCCAAAACGTAACATCAACTGCGTACATTATAGCGAAAAAAAAAAAATTTTATATTTGGACACTTTGGATAAAGAATGGATGTGAGTGAAACTGACTTTTCAAAATAATATAGGTAGCTACTTTTTTATATATTGTAGTAATATACATTGTACAATATTATAAGCCTTGAAGACTTCATTAACTAATATATGGAATAAAAGGGAATTAATATGTAATCTCGTAATATTCCTATCACAATTATTACCATGTTTTCAAATTACAATATATAATAATCTTCTATCGGATAAATATGTAAATGTTTTTTTTTCCAATATATGCGTTTAAGTAAAACTCTTGCTTCAATATTCTAAATGCACGGCCCTGATTTTGGAATCCCAAAATTATATCAAGACTTAGCTCTTGATGATTTTCTATTGTTTCCAGCACATTTTCACGAGATGCGATAAACAAAAATAAGTGCACATAATCGAGGAATTAATTCCCAACACCTTGGACATTTTAAAATAAACAAGAAAACGCGACTATTCGCGTCATTTCCCCATTCTTTAATTTTTTCTTCGGCCGTTTGATCATTTACACGCGTATAACTTTGTAACCTCAGCTAAATTGTAACATTTATATTGTAATCGCAACCTGTGCTTCCGTGAGTACCTATTATTGCTACCTTGTCACTTTCCTACCTGTTTGCCTCTTGCTACACTGGAAGATTCTGAGATTGTCAAATTTTTCTTCTCTCTCTCCGCATCGATCACCATTACCTTCTACATCAACTCTACGAAAAATCTATTGATTTCATATATTCTCCAAATATTGTTGTAATAAGGATACTTATATAGGAGATATAAGTAAATTAGAAGACATTCATATTTGTGAAGTTGTAATTTTTCAGAACAAAGTTCTGTGAAATTTTTAAATCAAATTAATTAATCAATTAGAAAGACATACAGAGAAATCTAATTCACGAAAAAATATTAGGTTACTACTGGGATTCGAACCCAGGAGTTGCTATAGCTTAGTGGTCAGAGCACCGGCCCCGGAAAGGAGGTGACCTGGGTTCGAATCCCAGTAGTAACCTAATATTTTTTCGTGAATTAGATTTTTCTGTATGTCTTTCTAATTGATTAATTAATTTGATTTAAAAATTTCACAGAACTTTGTTCTAAAAAATTACAACTTCTCAAATATGAATGTGTTCTTGAATATATATAATATCTGTTGTATAAATGTATGTCCTAATAAAATGAATTATTCAATTAATTCTGGCATCCATCCAGCGGTGGCATTGCAAAGTAATTTCAACTACCGTATCAAAAAAAAAGTGGATGGCTCTATGGACAAAAATAAAAATTAATCAACTAATAAAAATAAGAACTACATATAAGGTCGATATATTCACGGAAACAGAGGGTTGCTATAGCTTAGTGGTCAGAGCACCGGCCCCGGAAAGGAAGTGACCTGGGTTCGAATCCCAGTAGTAATATTTTTTCGTGAATTAGATTTTTCTGTATGTCTTTCTAATTGATTAATTAATTTGATTTAAAAATTAGAAGACGCCTAACATTGTACCCAGTCTCGCAATTTTCTAGGCCAGCCCTATCTGTCCCATCTCGCTACCGCCATTAGAACATGAATTCATGAAACAGGCTCGTTTTAACGTGAAAATGTATTGTAGGTACTTGGTTATTACGCGTTCGTGCGTGTAATACATGCTTACTATACAACAGCACACGTCATTGTAAACACGCACGTTATCACGTAGCACGTGCTCCGATGCCATAGGTCTTGAAAGCCATGAGCCTCCCTTCGTCTTCTTAAGGTACCTTCTTTCCTTATCGTTGTAGCTCTCTCTGTTCATTTCTATTATGTGTCAGGTGTTTTGCTCTTTCATAGCTAGCCCTTTATTGTATTCTTCAATGTCCTCTTATCGTTTCGTCTACATATTAAAGGTATTAAAGCCAAATTGAAAAAAGTATATTTCTACCTAAGCTTCTGCAAAACTTTGGACAGTCATTAAAGTAACTTAAATCGAATATTCTAATTTACACTAAATCAAACTTTGTAATACACACACTGAATTATATTTATCACTACTATACATAGTTTCGAGAGGAGCAGTCGCTCTCATCTCCAGATGTAATTAATAACTAATAAGGTTTCAATAATTGTATTTGACTTGTATTAAAGCTAATGAATTTATTATATTCGATATAAGATATTTCAAAGATTATCCAATGTTTTGCAAAAAATAAGCCAGAAATATTGAAAAATAAAGCAAAGTCGCTTTGGTTTCAAGCGTTTTTAACTCTAACGGTTGCCAATTCTTCGTATTTCGGCTTTGTAATTCATCAAACTATGTTTTCTACTTTGATTATATTGGATCGCTTGCCTAAGAAATAATATAGAAAATTACATAGTTAGGTTTTGTAGAAAAAATGTATTCCACATGAGTGTTAATGTTTGGAAATAGTTGATCAAGGCGCCTCGTAATTTTTTAATTAAGTGTCCGTTCTTTCGTTCTATAAAATAATAACAAAATAACATCTGACCATTCACAATCGTAATATAAGGTCGAGATCATGATTATAGATCAATAAATCCGTTTCTATTTTAATTCAGTCAACACATAAAATAGCTTTTATTATAATCTAAAACTAAAAACCAATCCAATAATGATATATGGTAAACGCAATGCAGCACCTAAATGATAATATCAACTCACCTTGATTGTATGAAGATGTTTGGTAATTGATATCAGATCCAAAAAGGGCTTCTAATAAATAATCAGTCGGCTTTTTTTCATTCATTGAATATCCCTTCAACGCACGGTACGTAGCGTGCACTTTATGCTGGACGAGCACAAAACCACCACTAAATACATAACAAATTAATCCATTCTATAAAAATGAGTTCACCATTCTATGCACGATTGTGATGTTTTCATTGTTGAAAATACGATGTGGTGTATACTAAACGCAACTCTTGACGACGTCCAGACGGGATTAAAGACATCTGCAGCAAGCACGTGAACCATTGTCCACCTGGAGGGCTCCGACAGAAAATACAAACAGCCAGGGAAACATGATCACCGAGTAGAAAGATACAATTCATATACATGTTGGATTTTTATTGTTGTTGTGTATCATTTGAGTTTTGGAAGAGCGGCCTTTTGAATTACTTCTGAATTTGCCGGCATCCAGTTTGGTCCATTCACAACGCGTTCTTGTAGCATTCCTGAAAGCCCACGCGACAAGTTTATTTGTTATGCCCGATACCGGTTCCTTTGGACAAGCGCCGAGGAATGGAGGTCTTTACCTCCTGCCGCAGTCGGGGTTCCTGGTATCTCTTCATTGATGATTCTCCTCCTACTATTGGCTGGCCGTGGGTGCAGTGTTGTCGCGATTAACTGTTGCCGATGTTTACTCGCGGTAAGTGTGCCAAAGGAGATGATCTCTTGTGAAAGCTCTTAACATTTATGACCGTTATTTAGCTCGTAGCAATAAATAATTGGCAGAACATTTGCAATGTACTTTTCATTGCTGTCTGTGCTTTATTTTACTTTTATTCTCTTTTTATTACTAACGAACTTACCGTCACGCCATATTAAAAGAGGTAGAACCCCACACACTTCTTTCCTAACAAAACTTTGGCGTCATCAAATTTCAATTTATTTTCGAAAGCATGCTCATTGAATGTTGTCCTCTTACAGGACTATCAATTACTATTGGCTCTGTTACACCAGGAATGTAGGTCTTGCCTTCCTCAAGAATATTAAATCTCTATTTTGTGCCGGTTCTGGATTTCTAAGACATATAATATGAGTTTAAAGACATTTTCTAACTTACTTTTGGCCTTTCTAAGCATAACCATGGTAATCCCCTCTATTCTCGGGATAATAACACCGTTATAATATTCTAAGACAAATAGATGGGATATACTTATTTATAAAGTTTCTATGATAAATGTCATGACATAATATTTCTATCATTGTAGCGGAAATATTGGCTTTTTTATATTTGCACACTTTGCATAAAGAAATTAGGCTACAAAATTAAAAATAATACTAGTTCTTGTTTAATATAATATTCAACATATCAAAATTGACGAAGTCGACAATGTTATACTTATAATAGCGGTCAATACACGATTATTATGATGACGCATACCACTAGAATATCAGTTTTGCATTCACTTCAAATTATTCACTCTTTTCTCTAGCATAAATTAATTTGGCACATATTCGCCTAAATGAACTTTTTCTTTCCTCTACTTTCATTATACATTTACCAGTTCTATTTGTCTTTTATTTCTATATGCTTTTTATTCCTATATAGTTTAATTTCGTATTTTTATCTCAACTAACAGACGAAAATTTAAGTACATTAGACTATCAATTTTTTAAATAAATATGTTAAATAATAAATATAAAAAAATATGTAGGTGTTATGGGTTATGAGTCAACACTTTAAGTCAATTATGGATTATCAATCAACTCTTATGTACCAAAATGTTATATTATCAATATTTTTAATATTTAAAGCATTAAATCTGTGGTCAGGCATTTAAATAAAATGTTAGTTATGTTAGTGTATAACCACTTCCGGAGATTTTTTGTCTACGGTTTTGAGACGTACCCGTCTCTTCGTCAGGACAACCGCTATACTAGCATGTAAATACCACTGCACCCCACAACCTTCCCAAAATATTTCTCACATGCCTGATAATCTAACCGAAGGCATATTATGAAGTGCATGTTAGCAATAATTATTTTACTATCTGAGTTATATTTCTTAATCGTTATCCTCATGATTTAAAGGTGACCAACAATACTATAATTTTTAATAAAAATATATTATTACGACGGCATATAAATATATGTAACGTTTTTGTTATTATTATTTTTATAGATTATCATTTTCTTATAAAAAAACATACGCAACCTTTGTTTCCCCTTTTCCATGACTAAAATTCGAACAGTAATTGCGTGGTAAAAGAAATAAAAAATGTTTGAATTATATCAAAATAACTTGCATAATGTAATTAGCATCAAGTTTACCTGCGTAATATCTGTTGAAATTTCACTCATTAATTTTAAATCAATTTGTAAAACTTTAACGAACATCCTTCATTTCCTTTCACACTCGGGATATTAATTCCTGTAAGTTATCTATACTAATATTATAAAGAGGAAAGATTTGATTGTGTGTTTGAATTGAATAGGCTCCGAAACTACTGGACCGATTTGAAAAATTCTTTCACATTCAGAATCCTACATTATCCCTGATGAACATAGGCTACAGAATATTTTCAAAAATGTTAGGGATCCGTATGAAAACTTCGATAATGTAACCCAACGCGTGAAAAAAATACGAAAAAAAAAATTATATTGCGTACGCTGCGGAAATTATTGCCAATAGAGCAAAGTAATGTACTACAGTTTTATAGAGGACATTAATATCTACAAAAAAGTCTGGGATACCATATATCTAAATATTACAGTTATGTTACAATAACTTATGTTAACATTAGATGGAAACATTGTTTTTTGGAGAACAGCGGACCCTTTGTTTTCCCTCGCAAACTTATTTTTTACTTAATCCTTAACCCGTGCGACGCCGGGTACGACCAGCTAGTCCTTAGAATAAAATATTTCCTCAAAGCATTGAGAGTAATGGCGAGCTTACAGAAAGGTCGATAGTATTAAGGCTTCGATAATGCGAACATATTTTTTGCTTAAAGCCATGTATTCACTAGGGGACAAATCGCGAAACATTCCGCTCGGCATGTCGCATCAACATCTACGCTCATGTTTCGGGGACAATGACGCGGTCATTTGACGTGTACACACCGGGACTCGCATACCTTGTCGCGGAAATGTCACCCGATGACGTTACGATGACAGCTGCGGTATCTCATTTGGCGAAAACGGGGTTCCGCGCAATTCGAAATGTTTTTTTGGGTCGCAATTTCAAATTAACGAGGTTTTACTGTAGTAAATTGAATATTATTAAAAACAAGGTCCTTTTTGCAAATAATTATTGTTTTCCAGACGTCGCGGAAATATATCGCCCTATGAGATTATGATGACAGCCGCGTATCTGTTTATGTTAATGAGTTTATCGAAAAGTAAGAGGAGAAAAAAGAGGAGAATGCGAAATTATCTACTGTAAAGAGAAAGAAGGACGGACATTCTATGCGGTCTTCGATCGATACAGCTCGATGAGTTCAAGAACGATTTCGTTTCCCCGCATTGTCATCTTGACAGATACAGCGCATGCGTATTCACTTGTAAACATACCACGTGGTACTGACGCTCCGCGGAATGTTGCAGTGAGCACGCTCGGGTACCGTGCGCATGGCAACGTTGCCACGGCACGTAGAAATGCCGCGCTATGTTGTGCGCGACGTCGCGGAACAGTGCACGGCGTTGCAACGTCACGTAAACTCTATGCCGCGCGTGCTGTTGAGGGACAATTTGTCCCCTAGTGAATACACGGCTTAACGCCTACATTGTTTTCAGCAAATCTGATTGTCGCACCCCGGGGGTAGTGGGGGGGGTGGGAGGCGGCAGATTTGAGGAAAACTTTAGGGGTTCCAATATAAGGGTACGAGTGACAGCCCCGGGTTAATAGTGTCACGGGTCAGGTCCCGAGGACCTCATAAAACGTCTGTTGAGAATTTCTAAATTGATTAAATCACTTGATGTAGGTTCTCAGCCCTTTGGCGTTTTACTGTTTCCGACGTCCATTGGTCCAGGAAGGCTATACTTGCACCAGCCGCGGTTGGTGGTTGTAATTATTATAGACGCCAAATCGTATTTATATATATACTAGCTGTGCCCGCGCGGCTTCGCACGCGTAGATTTTTAATACACTGTTTGGATAGAGCATTCTCCTTCCAGAACTTTTAAAAAATTTATCGAATGTACAGGAACCTTCTAGACACACCGACACATTCCGCCACTTACCTTATAGAACTTTCGGAAATTTTCTACAACCTTCTCCTTCCAGAACTTTATAGAGCAGGTTTTTCCGGAACCTTCTAGACTCACCGACACAGTCGGCGCGCCTATTTCGAAATAATCTGAAGCATTAGCGGCCTTCCCATAACAAAACAATGTGCTAGAAAGCACATTTTCGTCACCCACTCCCACCCACGCACGGCCACCACCAGGGGGCGTTAGTGTCTGGTTGTGAAGAAAACTTGGCGGATAGGGAAACACGAGTTTCTTTTTATATATATATTTTATATATACCACTCATTTTCTAAACATCACACAAGAAAATTAAAGCATTTGAATGGAGTAAAGTGTCAATTTCCCATTGAACATGTGAATATACATAATATAATATTTTATTATTAAAATACATTTTTCAAATTTATTATATATAGATTATTTACTAACGAGTTTATTGTCATAAAATTGTAATCTTAATGCTGCTGTACCGTATGTAAGTAATTATAAAGTACAAAAAAAAATGCAGCTTGGTATTTTTTTAAAGTATGTGCAAACTATTTAACTTTGGTTAGTGAATTATGATAAATTAATATGAAGAAAGATTGAATTTAAAAAAATCGACGCTTAAACTATATTTTATATCGGGATTGAACACTATTATATAAATATTTTCTTTGGCATTTATTGATAACATAATATTTTCATAACTTGTAACGGAAAAAATTATACGTTACAGAAATATATTAACAAAATACATACGACTTATTAATGTTAAAAATTTATTAATATGTGAAAAAGAATGTGTTTGACCCACCGCTTACCCAGGACCGTTTTTTAAGCAAAACCTCTTTATTGGTCCTGCTCATTCTCCACCTGGTTGTCATTTTTTTAATGCTAAAGGCAGTCGGGCATACATAACCTACGACATGCTTGTATGGAATGTGGGATATTTTAAATTTAAGTTGAAATATGATTATTTAAAAATACGATTTTCCTCCAAAGATTTTTAATATCAACTCATCACTATTATCACATTTGGCTCTACAAGTGTCCTCTTCTATCAAATTTTGGTGGGTAATGAGATATCTAACAAACTTTTTCTCATGTAACATATTATTTATTAATTTAGTCTTAACATCTTTATTAATTGCATTTCTCTTTTACTGGTAATAATTTTTAAAAGCTTTTTGAGAGTTGTAATTTAAATTTGTTTTAGATACATCTCTGAAACACCCAAATTGACTTTATAATATGATCTTGAAACATTCGATGGTAACTGATCTGTCTTGGATATATCCGACTAAAACTACAGATACACATGCTTATTTAGTGGCACGTGAGCATGCGCAGTATCGACCTTCTTTAGGCCTTGCTTATTAGTGGCATGCTCAAAAATCAACCGCCAGTTGATTTAAAAGCATGCCACTGTCGTTCACCATAGAGAAGGGGTATCTTTGGAGCATGTGTGAACAGGCTTGCTTATTATGAGCACGCTTATGTCATTCGCGGGCTTCGCGGCTAGTATTATCAATGCGATCTTCTCAGTCCGCGACAGATGAAACAAATATGGCGCGCTGGGGAAATGATAAAACATTACTTTTCGTGACTTATTATAGGAATCACGAATGTCTGTGGAATACTCGGTCACCGTTGTGTAAAAATAATATAGTGATAAATAATGTTTATGAAACTTTATTAATAGGCATGAATGATTTAAATCTTACAATAAAAATTATAAAAACTAAAATCAAAAATGTGCGAATGGAAACTCGGTAACTTTTTTGATTTATTGGTTCACTTGAATTTTATATTTCAGTTTGCAAAGTTTCCATTTTGAACAAGAGCGACTCTATTCTATGACAAGAGCATGCCACTAATAAGCATGTGTGTTTGATTGTTAACTTTGGGCATGCTTTTTTATGAGCATGCCACTAATAAGCATGCCAGTAATGAGCAAGTGTGTACAGTTGTTAGGGCATGCTTATTAGTATGTGTATCTGTACCTTTATATTCATTCCAATGTTAAATGGAACGGATTAAAATAAAACGATTTTAATATTTCAAGACGAGCTATCAAATTGATAATTAAACGAAATCGATAGATGCTCGTAAAACATTAACGGCCTGAGAGCGGTACTAAAAGAAACAAGTTATTTCGAGGAATGCGAAAAACAACCATTATCAAGTTAATTTCAAGAGATTCCAGATACCAATTAAGGCCGCATTAGTTTGCTGAGAAAACTCACTAGCAAAAAGAAAGGCCAAAGCTCGAGAGAAATGGGAAGGGTCCGAAGAAGGATTTCGTATCCTGTTTTGGAAGCTGAAAGGCATCATCTCTGGGGAGGAGGAGATAAAATACCAAGTCTAAAAGCGAAGATGAAATTATTTCATTTGCTTTTAAGAATTTGGACAAGGAGTTGTTGGAAGCAATATGTTTAAAGGCTGTAGAATATTGGATGGAAGTTATAAGTATACTGAAGTATTTCAATTAAATTTTAAGGTTTTACATTCGGATGTAAGTCAAACTACATAATTGAACTAGGTTAAATGTATTTTTATTTTACCAACCTACATACAAACATAGTGAAGCTATTTTGTCGAACCTGTATAAAACATTACCTCAGAAAAACATGTGTCAAAAAGTTACCAAACACGTCATACTCCTTACCATTACCATCTTCGCATGCAAGCTCGACGGTTGTTCAGGCTTCTAACAGGACCATCTTCCAGTATCTGGTTAATCTGGTCATGCCCCGTCTTCCGTGGTCGCCCTTTCTTTCTGGCGCCGTCGACACTTGCATCATATATCTTTCTTACCATTCATTCCTCATTCATTCGCTCAACATGCCCAAACCACCTGAGCGACCCTATTTTTATTCTCTGTATTATGCTATGATCAGCTTTACGTTCATTCCTAATATCTTCATTCTTTACTCTATCATACATGGATTTATCACACATACGTCTAAGGGACCTCATCTCCACTGCATTCAATCTACTTTCGTTCCATGATGACCATATATTTTATTAAGTACCCAGGCATGGCAACAGATCGCCAAACCCCGGTAAAATATAGTTACGGGTTCGTGGTGGTGGGAGACAAAATGAAACACTTAAATTAATTAAAGTTTTATTAAAGTTTATTGCTGCACTGCTCGCTTATCTGTGATCTGTTTTATCAAAGCTTGTCAAAACAAACTTTATGCTCGCTCTGCCGCCACGCATTATATAAAAAATGTTCTTGTGTATTCTCGCGTGTTCCATCGACTTTCCA
The DNA here is from genome assembly GCA_016648135.1 of Agrypnia vestita. Classification (NCBI taxonomy): domain Eukaryota; kingdom Metazoa; phylum Arthropoda; class Insecta; order Trichoptera; family Phryganeidae; genus Agrypnia; species Agrypnia vestita. Next base: position 5,468 of record JADDOH010016321.1, on the reverse strand, counting down.
GTAGTTTCTAAATATCCTAAAATTCTACAAAATTATTCAAACCGCTTGGAAAATCCTTGATTGTGTGCAGCTACTACTGAATTTAAAATTTCATGACAATGTACATCGGCCTCCTACCTTTCTCCATTAATAATAACAAACCTTGTTTTAATTTTTCGATTGAAAAAAATAATGTATGTACTTATATACAAGCATCTTGTATATAGAGTGTCTCGTAGCTATTGGCAAAAATTTTACAGGTGCCTTGATAATGAGTCGAAAATGTTCAAGTAACTATGACCTTATTAATATCAATAGTTATGGAAATATGCAATATCAAATTTTGCCATTTTTTTTTCAATATTTCTGACTTATTTTTTGCAAAAAGTTGAAAAATTACCGTAACTTATATCAATAGGGAAAAATACATTCGCTTAAATTTAACTCAGATAAAATGATAAAAACCTTGTAAAAAAGTATGTTTCTATGCAAACTTTGATGTTATAAGTTTCCACAACTATTGATATTAGGTCATGATTGTTTAAAATTTTTCGACTAATTATCAAGACATGTGAAATTTTTGCTACTAGTTATGACATATTTACGAATGCTGCCTTAACGCTAAGAAATATTTAAAAACTTTCTACAAAGAAGTTCTAGAACTCAAAAAGTTCTACAAAAAACTCCCCGACGACATATATAAATATGCTAAGATTAATATACAAATTGATAAAATATTACTAAAAGTTACTAAAAATCTTCACGTGCGAAGCCGCACGGGCACAGCTAGTAAATTATAAAACGGGTTTATATGGTTAGTTCAAAGGTTATTACGACCCATAATACTACGATATTTTATATATTTTAATTTATCATATGCTCTTACTTACACATGCATTCATTTGAGATCTCAAAACATACATAATAATATGTTGTAATTATTTCGGTCCCCCATGGAGTTCGAGCCCACAGGCAGCCACCCAGGATGCCCAGGCGGTAATTACGCCACTGTCAGTACCCGTAATATAGTCATACATTATATTTTGATAGTTTTTAGCCAGCTCTATTATTTGTAAATTAAAATATGTCCTTTAAGGTCCCGGTGGGTAGGTTAACTATTTTTTTGTAAGTTCAATACTGACGCTGTACTAACTCTTGCGTTGATAAGTCATTGAGATTTGTATGCCTTATATCTTAAGCACTATATAAGTATATACTCACTTCTTATGCAGTTTAATAGATGTGACATTTTTAAAATTTAATTTTAATATGATCTTACGGATTAATTCAATTCAATTCAATTCAATTTTTATTTATTACATAATATGTACATTACAAACTTTATGTTTAATGCATACATATTATGAATTTATACACATATATATACATACATACACATATACATATACATACATATATACATACCCATATACATATTGTATATTAAAATAACAATTTATTATTAACTAATTAAAAGTGACCTGCACAATCTGGTCAGAGGTGTAGGAGAATCCTGCTTCGGAAAACCCCCTCAGACACATGGAATATATCAATATCCAAAGCGATTTTGTTCAGCATAGCTGTAGCTTTTCCAACAGGCATAACCATCGGCAGGTTGGTCCTGTATATTGGAATGTGAAACAATCTATGCTGACGATGTCTAAGGTAATTATCAGGAACATACAAACCAATGCTCTGCATAATTTCAGTATTGTCGATCATACCGCGCAACAATCGACAAAAATGTGTAATCAAATACACATTCCTTCTAGTCTCTAAACTATTGTAGCCAAGCATACCCTGGAGAAACTCGGTTGGGTAAAGCCAAGGATAATGCCCATACTCTCTCATGTATAGATATCTCAGAAACTTCTTTTGGACTTTCTCCACCATAAGAGAGTACTTGCTCTCATTAATGATTAATAAAATATATTAAAATGAATACTTTGGGGATAGTTTTCAGCATACCGTTAAAATAAACAGTAGGCATTAGGTACCGAACCCTAATATATTTTGAAATGAACGTGGATGCCACGTGGTAATGTGAGTATCAATTGTTATACAAGTAGTCTAGGGTTAAAATCTGGCTTCTAGGTATTCGGGGAATTCCGTATAGTATGGGGTGAAACCGGCACCGTAGAATAGTGCTCAAAATAATAAGCCTCGATCACGTTGACAAATTACAGAATAGCCGATTGTGGACGTCGGACCCACATCACATAAGATACCTTAGAAAGTACTTTGTGATTTTTATCCACCTCAAGAATTCTTTTATTGCTGCGGATTGAATAGATCGTTACCTTTATATTAGTTCAAAAAATTTATCAATCTGTCATAGGGATGCGTCCAGAAACCCCGTGGTTCCATTTTGAACTCTTTTGAACCTCTCCTTTTCTCCATGTAGCCCTATCATGACTTTTGCTTTAACCCCCCCCCCCCCCCTGCCACGGGTGGAATGTAGTTTTTTCCTATTAATTCCAGGAGACATTTAGTGCTATTTGCTCTTTGCAAAACTTTTTTTTAATTATTGATTTTGTGCAAACCTATTTGTACAGATTTATCGATCGCGTATTCTGTGCCTTTTTAACTATGCCAAATAAAATAAATGAAAGAATTACGTAGCTCGACTCTACCCCCCCCCCCCTCATGTAGCTCAGCATAGCATTCTACCTAACCCCCCCCCCCTACGTGGTTTATGAACGCTCCATAGGATGTTTTATTGTGATAATATATCTAATAATACTCTCTGGTGACGTTATACAATTAATCATCAACAGTAATCAATGGGCTATCAGCATTGCCCCCAAACTGCTTGTAATGCATTTAAGGGGTTACACATTAACATGAGCACGAACTTCATAAAAGAAGAAGATATAAAATATAAATGCTATCTTGTAAAATTGTGTGAAAGCTATGAGATCTTGATGAAATGCCAGAAGAAATAAAAAGGAACAAAAATATCCGAATTTTAAAAAGAACCTTCTAAAATATATATTGTTTAAATTAGACAGGTTGTAAGTTGTTGGCTTTGTGTTTATATTAGAGCCATTTTTTAAGTACGCACTGTTTTAAGATAAATAAATAAAAATTGCACGGAAAATTTTTTGGATTCAGGGTTCCAGAAAAATGAGAATGCCATGGCTGTAGAACCTTTGACAAAAGTTTGTCTACTGTAGAGCTTTTCCAGGACGAAGTAAGAAAAATGATGATAGCGAACGCCCGTTTAACGGATTGAACGAAGTACGAGAAGCCGAAGAAATGCCGTTTTAATAATTTGATTTATTAATCAATGAGTTAAAATGTTTGAGAAGAAATTAATATCTAACTTTAATTTTTAGCATATTTATTTGGCTTTTTTATTTTAGTATAAAGTGGAAGTAGGTACATTATAAAATTTTATACCCAAGTAGAAATAGTGATGCTGTGTCGTTGCGGTATTACATTATGTAATAAAAATTTAGCCTTCTGTGAGTGGCCGGGTACCTACTAATTAAATTTGCTTGGTTTTTGTTGTAGGTAATATTTTGAGACATTTAAAAAAATGCAGTTTTTCTTATTTCCCAAAAAATTTCGAATTCAGTAGGTACATTATAAATTAGTAATCCTCGATGACTGAATTTTTTTTTTTGGATTACTGGCTTTGCTTTTATACCCCACATATATGCAATCTTATTTTGACATCAAATTAATCGTAAATCGTCTTTTATAATTAAATACTGTGCAAATTTTAATTGGTTTAACATATATGTATAGATTAAACTGCATAAAACATTTACTAAGTTCTAACGGCCAGTACATTAAAGTATTAATAAATGAGGAATTTCAATTAACTAATCTTCTAGTAACTTAGTATATACAATAAATGTACTAAGAAAATACGTAATGAACAGTGTTCACGACTATCGTTTTGTAAATATGTTTTGTAATATACACTCTACAACTCTAGCGAAATGGCTTTACTAAACTTTATAGGTTTTCTAACTAAACTTTGTTCGCCAGAACTCCGTGGATATACGGCTATTAGTTTTTGAAACGAAATGGCTCTTCTTATTTCTAAACTCGACTTCTTTTTGTTGTTACATTGTTGATAACGTCGTGTTTGCTTTGCAGCACGGCATGACAAACCAAATGACTATGCTTTGTGTCAGTGAATCTAATCTACTATTGTTGTTAATTGCAATCTGATATTACAGAAGATGACGGGACTGAAATGTACGGATGTTTAATTTTATGTTTGTGTTTGCCTCGCATTTGTAAAACTATCGCCTGAAAGACCCGAAGAACTAAAGTGATGTACTCTTCGTATTCAAATGGCATAATTTACATATTAAGTTGCAGACACCGCGGGTAGACTATTTGTTTGCGTTAGTCGAACTGAATATTTTGCATATTCAGGAACACGCCGTTAATTTATGAATTTATTTTGTACAAATGTAACAATCACATTCGAATTATATTTCCAACAAATTTCCATGCATATTTTTTGGTCAAATAAGTACTGCTGGGGGTTCAGATTCAGTTGAAAAAAAATAAGGGATTTAGGTGAATTAATTAACATTTTTTTTGCTAATTTAACGGGGAGTGGGGTGGGATAACTATATTTTTCTTAAAATCTTAGAGTACAAGATAACAAAACCTTTTAAAGGTCCTTTTATTTTAACGGGATAATATATAGTCTACTCTATCAAACATAATAATTTCTTTGTATGTCCGTCTATCCGTCCATCCATCCATCGGTCCGTCCGTCCGTCTGTCCGTAATTTTTGATGTGTTGCAGCTAGTTCAAAATATTGGTGAAAGAATTTTTGAAATCGAATGAGTAGTTACATACATCCAAAGATATAAACTTTTTTTTTATTTGCGCTACAACAGACCAAGAGGCCCAATCGTAGAAGCGAAACACATAACAAAACACCCAGGCTTGATAAATCATATAGATTAATTGTGACCTCACCGGGAATCGAACCCACAATCCTCGGTGTGGGAGGCCAGTGTCATACCCACTGGACTACGAGGGCCGCCCTTTTTATATATTAGTATAGACAAAGAATTGATATTTTACATAGTAACTCTTTGGGTGCCTGTGTTTTAAACGGGCACTCAAAAAGTTACTATGTAAAATAAGGAATACATGGCGCTCAATAATTTTTTGATCATGATCGTTAAAAGGGTGTAGGGTTCTATAAATAAACTTTTGTTTAATGTTTCCATGTGTTCGGTTACATCCTTCACTAGGGCCCAAAAAACTCTATTTTATCGCTACAAAATGAACGACCAAAATCTGACAAGAACATCAAATGTTAAAGATCTAGGTGTTAGATTTGTAAGCAACCTAACATTTCACGATCACATAGAGACGATCAGTGGTAATGCTTTGAGAATGTTAGGATTTGTTCTGCGTACTGCCAGGGTTTTCGAGAATACCCGCGTACTGAGAACTCTTTACAAATCCTTGGTGCGGAGTAGACTCGAGAGTGGACCGATGATCT
>JADDOH010016320.1:0-40215 GCA_016648135.1 Agrypnia vestita | reverse complement strand
TAATTTTTATTTTTTTTACATCTCAGACCCACAAAACATCACATTGATATTTGTCTGTAGGTGCATCAATACATGTATATAAATAATTTATAAATATATAATAAATAATTAATTAGAGTTTTCATTTTATTTGTTTATTATCTAAGAACACAATTACTGGATTTAAGCCACAGAGGGATAACCATTAATTAATTCAGATAAATTAAAGAAGTTTCACAGAGACGAAGCTATGTGTATGGGAAACATGAATGTATAATTTACTTAAAAATATTTTAACTATTTTTATTAATTATTTCAAATACTTTAAAATATTGAATTCTTATTACCAGCGATAATGTAATGCCATTGATAATGACATTACCATTATCTTAAATACCAATGATAATGGCCTTGCAAGCCGAAACAGCTGTAACACTTAAAATAGTTAACCGCAGAACTTAATAATAATATTTATTAAAATTTAATTTATTTAAAATTTCAGTAATAATATATTACTATTCGAAGTTATACATGTACAATAATATTTCAGAGGAATTTAAAATTTTCGCCTATAGATGGCGATAGTATAATGACATCAAATATTTGAAATAATTCAGATAATTTAATGTATGTACAACATTCAAAAATTGAAATTTCGTTGCTGTTTTTAAGATGGAATCGTGAAAGTTTTTGAAGCTAAACATATACCTATAATAATATTTCATGATAATTACAAATTTTTGAGCGTAGATGGCGATAATATAGTGGTATCATAAATTTGAAATAATTTAATGTATATTCAACTTTGAAAATTTAGATAATGCGTGGTTGTTTTTAGGGTGGAATCGTAAACGTTTCACTGTGTAAATTTATCACTAAAGCCAGCTTCTATACTTCGTAAGCCCTGTAGTCGCCCAATAAAATCTTCCATACATGCTTCCCATATGAATAGTTTTGTCTACCGTTTTGTTCACTATCGTTGATAAAGCTTGCTGTGTTTGGATATCTCATAGGAAAACCTTCTATATACGAGTACCTACCTTTTTAAAGTATCTTAATATCCTAGTGTGAACACAGAATTAATTTATTCGAATATCGAAAGCAGTCTTCCCTTTTTTCATTTCCGTCTATTCCCGCTGTACATGCACGGAAGGCACTATGTTTTCCGTGGTAAGGCTTCAACCGAGTACGTCACGAGATTCACCCCAAATATATTGAACATCTATTCTGTAGTTTCTTCCGATTACTTCCAATCCTCCCAGAAAAATGTTCGTAAAATGTTGGCGAACCACCATACGTGTTGCTTCAATTTTCTTTGAAAGAGAAAAACGTACGGCTATTGAAATCCTCACAAGCAAAAGTTTTCGAATAACTTTTCCATATTTATGGCAGTTTTAGCGCGGTTTTCAGTGTTTAAGACAAAAATACTGAACCTAATATAGATGGGATTTTTAACAGAATAAATATATTTTATAAACTAAAGTTTCCAAATATGAGCCAGCCTTTGCGCAAACTACATTGGCTCCAAAAATGTTTTTAAATTTTCACGTCCGTACATAATTTTTTGGTTTGAGTTATTTCTGTGTTTTTCCGACTTTTCTGGCCAAAGTTTCGGATCCTATACCAGGATCCATCATCACCCTTGATGCAATGGGATCCGAAACGACAACTAAAAAGGTCGTAGAAACACGGCAAAATACCTCAGAAAACTCAAACCAGAAGATACATGGCCCCGTTTATATGAAACAAATGAATTCAATTTTTGAAGGCTCATGTATTGTATCTTCAAGAGCTCTACATTCTGGACTATTTGAATGGTAGATGCTAAATTCTAAGGTCAACCTTTACTTCAGCTACAAGAAGGATTTTAAAATCGACTTACTTTAGTGAAAGGGCATTTGCGATGGCAGGCCCAAAGGCCTGGAACTTTCTACCCTACGTTTTATGAAACAGTTTATCCGAAACATTATTTTGGAAATACTTAAAAAGCACTTTTTAAAAAAATGTTGTCCATAAGTTCAGAAATAATTTTCAATTTTGAATACTAGTGGAGGACTAAACAATTGTTGTGTACGGCGCCCTCAGGTTGAATATTTTATGAAAGTGGAGTTTTTCAAATTATCCATAATTATTATTAATATTATTTATGAGACCCTACCCAAATATGAAACCTTTATTAAACTGATATACACACCATTTTATTAAGCAAGTAACGGAACCCATTTTGACCATTTTAAAACTCTTTACTGATAATGTGAGTGATACATTGGAACTTTGTGTTTTATTTCATTTTTAGCCTAAATTAAGTTCAGTTATGTTTTTATATAAAAAAATTTGAGAGCAAAAGATATAAAAAAGTTAATTTAATTGTTAAACTATTTCCAGTTTAATAATTTTACCATTTTTTTTTTATTAATATTTATTTCATTATTCACTAGAATTTTAATCATTAGTCCTGGTTGTAAAAATGTTTTACGTATAACAAAATTTCTAGTTTGTCTCACATTAAAGCACCTTTTTTTAAGATCGCGTCTTTTAACATTTTTTAGTAAAATATTTAATTAGTTCGCGACGCAAGTTACCGGGATCAGGCAGGGAAATGGAGTGGAGCGGAGAAAATGGAAAACAAAGAGGGGAATGGAGGGCAGATGAGAGCGATAAATTGCGTGGACTGTATATGAATGGAAAAAGGACCGTGGAGCTCAGTTTGCCAGTGCCGCAATCTTATTTTTCCTCCAGGAAAACGAGATCAAAATCGACGAATTTGGGACACTAAATATTCACACACTTCTATACATCCGACGAATTTGGGACACCAAACATTCACACACTTCTATACATCCGACGAATTTGGGACACTAATATTCACACACTTATACATCCGATGATACTCGAGAGCCGACGATGTTCTAATGATATGATGACGTAAACTGATTTCGAAAGTGGCGGTAGAAAATTTTTCGTAATATTACTGGATAGACGTCTGTCTGCATGTATGAAAGAGGCGGGAGATAGAGAGGGAAAATGGGATTAAAAGAGATGCGCCATCCGGGCGCGCTTCATAACGAAAGCACGCACTTGGAGAGCTATTTACAAACGCTAATTGTACCTTGTCATAATATTGTTTTTTTTTTATGGAACTAATAAATTTGAAGAATATTTTATACTTTCACTAAGCGTCCCAGACTTCCCAAAATGAAATCCTTCCTTGGCAAAAGAAAAAAACATCATGAGTAGGTAGCAAAAAAAAATTTTTCACTCGTCGATCTGTTTGAACTAAAGTGACAAGAAAGACGAGAAGGGTAGGAAGAGGGGGTCGTAATATAAATGCCAATATTATCTATAATAGATTCGAGAATATTAAGCCAAAACAATTTTCAAGTAAATTCCAAATATGATATCGTTTTTCAAAAAATATTACACCTTTTACATACGCATGGCTTTTTTGTAACTTTATTTTTAAAAAAAAAAAAGAATTTTATATTTGGCACCTTTTACCCTATTTGAACGGAAAATATTGAAACTGTTAAGCTGTAAAAGTGATCTATAACACGCAAAAACGATTTAATTGACTACGGTCATAACAATTTCAAAACTTTACGTCGAACGGGACCCTTTACATAAAATGTTCTCAACTAACAGAATGTTTTTAAAACTTTTCTTTCACTTCGATGACACTAAAATGTTAAGAGGGTTTTTGTCAGTATTTTTTACCCTTCCAAATCATAAATTCTGAAATGAAACACTTAAGAGGAAAACACTCATCGGAGTAATTCTTTTTATCTTTATTGCTCAAATACAAACCGTTTCTGGATTACGTTTGCAATCTATATAAAAAAATCAGTAATAGATATATTCATTTGTCTACTTTTTAAACTGCAAAAAACATTGGAGTGGAAAAATTTCTTTTTCGCCAATACTACCTATTTTATTGTTTATTTATAACTAGCTGTTCGTATCCGGCGTTGCACGTGTTAAGGATTAAGTTTAAAAAAGGTTTGTGGGAGGAAACAAAGGTTCTATTGTTTGCAAAGGCTCTAAAAAAAACGATGTGTTTCCATTTCATCTAGGCCGGGATGGGTGAGATATCCAGGGAGAAATGTGGCCTATGTTCCCCATTGGGTCCCTAAGAAAAAGTATATAAAATTTTGGTAAAATCTGTCAAACGCTGTGGTTTTGTAGAAAGTATATACCAAGGGAAGAGGGTAGTTTAAAGGGGAGGAGAAAATGTGGCCAATGTTTTCCGCCGAGTCCTATAGAATGTATCCAAAATTTGTGTCAGATCGGTCAAATGATACAGATTTGTATCAAAAATATTTTGGGAGGAGAGGGGGTGGGGTAAAGGGAAAGAGAAGAAATGTCACCTACGTTACACACCGGGTCTTAAAAAATAAGTATGGCAAATTTGAGTCAGATCGGTCAAACAGTATAGATTTGTATAGAAAATATATCAAAGGAAGGGTTGGGGAAAATAGGGAGGAGGAAATATCACCTATGTCACTCGCCGGGTCTTAAAAAATAAGTGTGCAAAATTGGGTTCAGATCGGTCGAACGGTGCAGATTTGCGTGGAATATATATCAAGTATGGCAGCGCATAAAATATGAACAAACAAACAAACATTATTGACTTTTATATGTAAGTTATAAAAGACCTACTGTAAGTTAATTGTAATATGCCTATAACCTTTGCGGAAGTGCAAGCAATAAGTTGACAAAGTTTTATCGCAACTGGATGAACGGTATGGCAGCGCATAAAATACGCATAAACAAACATTGATTTTTATATATAAGATAACTCTTACTTCTTTATTATCTCTTCATAGTATTTCATTATATATTTTTTGCGATAAATATACATTTTCTATTTTTATTTTAATGGAAAGAAATTTTCCCCGCCAATAATTATATGAAGACGTTTTATTATTTTAATTTTTTTTCAGCTTTCGTAAGAGAAAAATATAATTACTGGATTAATGATGCCTTAATTCACATTTAACGATAATGGTCACAATTATTATTACTACAATCATTAAAACCCTTCAGATATTTGAAAAATATTCTCTTTGAAAGGTTCAGATTTATTTATTTTATAGCGAATGATTTTTTAATTTTGTATTTCCAGAAAAAAAATCAGAAATATTGAAAAAAATGCAATCTTTGATGTAACTTACGTCCGTAACTGATGGAGATTACTACACTCAGAATACAGAAACAGTGTAAAGAATATTTTCATTTCAAAATTGAATGAAGATTCCCTTAAAGTTTTTCCTACTAGCCAAGAGATACCCTTTTTAATATGAGTAACAATGAACTCAAGGAGGGATGAAGAATTAAATTGTAAAAACCAGAAGCAGAACCAGTGGACGTGAGGCGATGCAAAATAAAATCAACTAGTCATAGTTTGTTCTCGTAAACTGATGCAGAAGAATCAAATTACTTCCTTGCGTTCTCTTTATAGAGCTTCGATAAATAAATCCTACTTAAATACCGGACCTACTCAATCTGAGTGAGAAATTAGTTATCTTAGTCGTTTAGGAATAAGATAAGGGAGTCTTTCGGCATGGAAATTATTTCTAAGATATAAAAGTCTATCTAAGATAAAAAAAGCACTACTACTGCTTTTGCTCAAGCGACGACGACGGCCACGTAGAAATAGAAAATTATGGATTCATCCAATATCGGAATTACGTAATCATCATGGAGAATTTCATTACTTGTTTTTGGAACTTAGAAGTGATGAAGAAAAGTTTTTTAATTATTTTAGAATGTCCATATCTTCGTTGCCAGGCATATGCTCACTGCTGAGCTGTCGACTGCTCTCGCGTAGTTATTCTTCCCGCCCGAGCCTCATAATTGTAACTTCATATTTAATTTTTCCTTAAGTATATTATACAATTCATCAAATTAAATTCTTCCTCAAAATCCATGTCGCTGCTGATTAAATAGTGATTGATCTAGCAGTTGAAACCGACTGCTGCAGCAGTTGTCAACAGCAGCTTCAGGCTATTGACTATGACTGAACGAGCGGTGCGTGTATTTTGATGACTGGCTAACTGCTCGAGCAGCCCGTGTAAGGCCGGCCTTACTGACTTAAAGATAGTGTAGTGAGCCATACTGAGCAACGATTGGTGCACCTAAGCGCTCCGGCGTAAGCAAGCTACGCCATCGCAACCTGAAAGCATCGTAATGGCAGACCTCGTTTTCATTACTATCTCCGCTTCCACATACTATCACACAAAAGGCCCCCAAGTACTATCAATATTTTTCTCTGTGTATAGTTTTCCGAGATATTCTGCCGTGTATATGTGACTTCTCTGGCCAACTTTTCGGATCCCATTGCAGGGTCCATCATCAGGGCTGATGTGATGAGTGTGTGTTGAAGTGTAGGTTAAGTATTGTTTTGCAATACCGTACCGAAGTCAGGGTGTCTCCAAGTTAGTGTCATGTTAAGTACTGGATTGCAGTGTGTGTGTCTTGTTGTAGTGTGTTGTGTATATACTAACGGATGTCGGACTGTGCGGATCGTCGATTTGAAATCAAATCGGCAGTCCGGCAGAATATCCCAGAAAACTATACACAGAAGATTCTGAACGGCCGTGAAAACCTAAGGACATTATCAATATTTTTGATCAATAATAAAACGCCTTCAATATTATTGGTCAATAATATTGAATCGATAATGCGCGGGGCTTCAAGACATAAACCGAGCATATGTATTTATAAGAGACACTATTTTTTTTTAAATATTGTGATCGATAGAATGTTACAGTATACAATACAACACATAATTCTCTAGGGCAGTGGTTCCCAAAGTTGACAGGACCGGCCTCACATTTTCCCAATTCATGTAATCCCAAACCACGAAAGACTGTTCAATTGAGAAAAATACAAATAAAGAAAAATACAAAAAGACAAATAAAGCGCACGAGCACGAAATTTTATAAAACGTTTCATGATGACCATTAACCAGTTCCTTTTTTGCTAGCTTTTTATCTACAGATTTATTTCGCCGCTGCGTCTATTATGTAACGTTATGCTAATGAGCATGCTAATGAGCATGCCACTAATAAGCATGCCCTAACAACTGTACACACTTGCTCATTACTGGCATGCTTATTAGTGGCATGCTCATAAATAAGCATGCCCAAAGCTAACAATCAAACACACATGCTTATTAGTGGCATGCTCTTGTCATAGAATAGAGACGCTCTTGTTCAAAATGGAAACTTTGCAAACTGAAATAGAAAATTCAAGTGAACCAATAAATCAAAAAAGTTCCCGAGTTTCCATCCGCACATTTTTGATTTTAGTTTATATAATTTTTATTGTAAGATTTGAATCATTCATGCCTATTAATAAAGTTTCGTAAACATTATTTCTCACTATATATTATTTTTACACAACGGTGACCGAGTATTCCACAGACATTCGTGATTCCTATAATAAGTCACGAAAAGTAATGTTTTATTATCTCCCCAACGCGCTATATTTGTTTCATCTGTCGCGGACTGAGAAGATCGCATTGATAATACTAGCCGCGAAGCCCGCGAATGACATAAGCATGCTCATAAATAAGCAAGTCTGTTCACACATGCTCCAAAGATACCCCTTCTCTATGGTGAATGACAGTGGCATGCTTATAAATCAACCGGCGGTTGATTTTTGAGCATGCCACTAGGTGGCATGCTCATTTCTAGCAATGTGCGTACACACATGCCACTAATAAGCATGCCACTGTCAAAGTCGATACTGCGCATGCTCACGTGCCACTAAAGAAGCATGTGTATCAGACGCCTTACTTTAAACATTCCCAGCCCCGGACCGTTTGCGTTGATTCTTACCTGATCCCGACCGGAGCGGGTCGCCGCCGCGCCGATACAGTATTGCGCCATTTTTACCCCAATTCCCGCTTAATGGCGGTGCGTGTCGGACAATGTCGAACATCAAATTGAAGTCAATCCCATCATGTTTGAAAAATCGTTTTAGTTTTAATAAAACGTTCAACATAGCCCGCAACAGCCGCATTTTTTAGTCGAGCCTATGTCAAACGCTACACCAAATTATAATGTTGTTTAACCCTCAAAATACCGCAAAAGAAAATAGGCGTATACAATCATCATGCCACTATGAAGAATTTATGACTTACAAGCATAATAATTCAGGTAAAACTACGTTCACTTGTTTCGATAGCTTCAAAGTAGATACAATCGAACATTTTTGTTTTTTTCTTCGTTAATCGCCAAATAACTTTGTTGTGGATAACATAATTTATATTAATTAAAAGAAAAAATATATACGTAGTGAAGGGTCCCTTCAACTTATCATAAAAATTAGAATTCGAAATATTAACAAAAAAAAATTATGGGAGTTGAATTACTAATTAATAAACGGTGTGAAAATAATTTTTAGGTAAGATTTGGTTATTTATTTTATTTAATTTTATTTAATATCTAATTAAATTTCTAATTTCAATATTTAGTCTACGTTGTATTCTGGTGGAAGTACCACAGGGGCCGAAACATATGCCCCCAGAAAAAGGTTCTAAATTCAATTAGTAATGGTTTTATACAAGTGTTTTCTTTTGATTAACATTTTATTTTTATTTCATACATTGTATTGTATTATACGGTGTGAAAGTACCATTTACATGCACGTCTAATATTTCTTTTTTTATATAAATTACAAATTTTTATACAATATTAAAATTACGGAACTTTTTTTGATTTCAACCGTAACCAACTTCAAACATAACACATAGTGAATATAAATTATAATAATACACATGTATCTAACCGTCCAATATTTCTTTAGTTTGGATATAGTAATCTACTTGTAATGAACATTTATTTAACGTAGAGTATATTAATTTAGTATTATAACCATTATTATTTGCAATTTGTTTGGTAACTTTTAATTCAATGTTGAAATTATTTCAACACCTTATATTACGTCCCCTTTTCTATGCCTAATAACCACGCCCACACACCCACCCGACTCTAATCTCCACCCCACACCTTACGCCGTCCTTTAGTAGTAATAGCGTTATATATATAATGATGATGCGTTAGCATTGAAAACGTTCTAATCGTTATGAATAACTAGTGAAAATAAACAAAGTTATCATTTTTTAATAAAAATTTTTAAAATTGGTCATCAAACCAACTACAAATATTAACCACATGCGTGAATCATAAATTTACAACCAACCAACACACACTTACAGTGGGTACAAAATTACATTCATGTTGATGACCTATAAAAATCTATTTGTAGGTAAAAGTTTGAATAAATTTCGATACTAAATTAAATTATTAATAAAATACGCAAAATGTGAAATGTAAAAATAGAAATATATAAGATTATATCTAGCACGAACACACATAAATATGTTTTTTTGTTTCTAAGTAATTTAAGAAAGCAAATCGATTATCCAAAAGCAAAACTAATTATTTGACTTTTTAAATAACATTGCACAATTTGTCAGCACGATGCTTTAGGACAGCGTTAGCTTTAGGACAGCTGTAGTATGTAACCCATTTTTCACGTAATATTGCATTTTATTTATAATAAACAGATTATTCATTAACAGGTTCCTGTACACCCTGTAGAGGTAATGACCCTGATAGATAGATTATGACTTTAATGTATTAAGTGTTAATCTAAATAGTGTCCGTATTTTTCAAATTTCAAAATGCACGTCAAAAATAAAACAAAATATTCGAAAGAAAAATTGTCTGATCTACAAGATATTGTGTTTGCTTTATGTTACATTTATTATTTTATTTAATTAGAGGCCTTCAAAATAGATTGTCAAGTTGACAAACGTGTAAACTTTCGACGCCTCCTTTTGTTCGAATGGCGAATTCTTCAAGTCAAAACCGTTTTTTTTTTTGCAATTCTTCAAGTCAAAGTCGGGATTTATCGCAAAAGCATTCCAAAACCTGTAGATCGTTGACAATAGTTGTAAATAAGGAAAATACATTATTTACTAATTATAATTAATATAAATTAACTTTGTTTAAACCACTTATTTATTGAAAAAAATCAACATGTTTCAAAGCCAATGGCTTCTTAAATTAATTTTTTTCAATAAATAAGTGGTTTAAACAAAGTTAATTTATATTAATTATAATTATGTTACCACAAAATAAATTTGCTACATTTGAAGAAGAAGTTATTTACTAATTTGTTGTATTTTTTTTATTGTTTTCTCTTGTCTTCTTCGATGGAAGAAAACGGACAGAATTTATGTTATCACCCAATACAATATAATTCACACACGAATTTCGTACTCTGTCTCTGATGGTTACTTCCGCGATGGGTCGAAAAGTTAAAGTCGGGTAGTTTTTAAAATGTTCTTCGTTCTCTTGGCTTCGGCTTTTTTTCAATACCATAAAAATGTCATGATCATATCGAGGGTAGAAAGCCAAAAGGGATTTTTCTGAACTTTACAGTAGAGCAAAATAATGTTTTGTCAATCTGATTTTATCAACATTTCTTTTATTATTCAACGATTTTCGTATGTGTTTTAGATTAACAAATATGGAAATGGTTTAATAATAAAAAAAAACATTAACAAAATCAGATTATAGAACTTCATTTTGCTCTCCGTTCGAAACAATCACTAACGCCTTTATGGCTTTCTACCATCGATTATACTGATAATGGCAGAAAATAAGCGAATTATTTGTTATCATTTGCGACAGTAATATAATTTACTAATCATGAAAAAAAAACACAAAAATGTGGTATTTACGGCCCAACGATAAAATACAAATTTCTATTTACTTTTACCGTCCGTAATGTTAAGATTATTTTTAAATTCACGAGTAGGAGAATAAAAATTCACTAATGGTTTACATTTTCAAACACGCCATCATCTGTTGACCGAAGAATACTTTGCCCGGGAAAGGTGTCAACGATATGACGTCAGACTGCGCGCGCAGCTTGCCCGGCCGCACCACGCCAGTCGGCAGTAGGCAAATAAAAGAAGACGACCTCATCGAAAGGCACCGTGCACCTATCGCGTGGGAAAATAAAATGCTCAAAACGATCGAAACCTTGTTCGCTTTTCGTTTTTCGAGGGAGAACCGAGCGAATCCCTTCACGCTGCCGCATAAGCGTTCCATTATTCAAATGTATAATAAAAATATATTTTTAATGAAACGTACGGCTGTTGAGTGTGGCCGCGTGATAATATTATATTTAGGTAGGTAATTTTCATTGACCGCAACGTGAAAAGCTCGTTTATTCATGCGGCAACACTGAAGAGTTCTTTTGCAATCTCAATCGAACGGTCTTCTTTTTTTATCTGTTCGTTTAAATTGTACCGCGCAAAAGTTTGACAGCTGAAAAAATACGGTTTTATTTTTGATCGGCAAAATATTACATTAAATATTGAAGATTTAATTAAATGGTTTTATATGTGAGATTTTTCATTTTACTTCGTTTTTCACATACATGGACGGTATACATTTAAATTTTTTAGAAAATCTGTGCATTGCAGCAAAAACTCTCGAACGCTGAAATTCTCACAATTTTTTGTTGGCAACGTGACTATTTTCAGCTGGCTTTCGTTTTTAAAAGAAGTAAAAAAATATTTTTTGAAATTTGCCTTGAATAAATATCTGGATGATATGAATTTGGTCTGCTTTTTTATTTCTTGCAAGCATCAATTTTACTATTCGTTTTCTTTTATAAGGAATTTACTTTAATATTTACGTATCTAAATATACTAATTTCGTTAAATTTGCTGGAACTTTAGATAATTAGAGTGTAACACGCGATCAGCATGTGGCTCATGTTGCGCGGTCATGCAAGGATCGTTATTAATTATTTTTATTTCCCGTAATTTTTCACGGGTATACGTCTAGTATCTACAAAATTCCATAAAAATTGTGGAAAGAAAAGTATAGCATGAAAGATTTATTTACTTTAAATTAATTAGCTAAGTTTCTATTCCATATTTATTACACTTCATTTAAAGTAAAAGGTTCAGGTCTAAAACCCATTTTGATTTTTTTATTTAGTAGGTAGGTACACAATTAATATTTGTTAAATAGTTCTTTTTTAAAATTGCAAGAAACTACAGGCCAACCTTAATAATAAATAATGGTCTTTATTTCTGATTATCAACATCAATCTTTCACAATTTTGTCGCATAATTAGACCCCGTTTCTGAAATTTCCTCAAGCACTTCCAAATAATTTGTAATATCGGCCACGTCCATTGAGAATGTAATTGCCTTGAATTTATCCTTTGTGATTTCAAGCAATTTATTCCTTTACAAAGCGCCGGCCAAAACCAGAAACGACTGGCTCCAACAATACCCAATTTATTCAGTCAATTTGTTAATTTCCACACAAAATTGCGTCTTACAGAAAGGAGATATTAATAGATAAGGAGCGATCCAGTTCCATCCACGTCCTGTACGTACGAACGACTTCTATCTTCCAGATCTTGTTCGCAAGGTGAATTTGTTCGTTGGTTGAAAAATTCTAGTAATCAAACATAATAATTTCGTTGTCTGCCGTCTGTCCGCCCGTTCGTTCATCCGTCCGTCTGTCTGTCCCCGTAACTTTGTGCAGCATCCGTAATTTCGTTCGAATTCACGGTTAAAAAACAAAATTAAAAGTCGGAGATGGGGCTTGGAACGCCGGGACAGCAAACCCGAAGGCGGCAACAATAACTGCTTACCCGTCAAAAAAACAGTACATATAGGACTCAGCAAAGACGCGAACCATTTCATGTTCCGTCCAATTGCCAGAGTTTGCAATATATAATACATTTAACTGCTGGCAGGGGAAATATTAAAAAAATATACAAATATTTTGATAAAAGTCGTTATTACTATTTCATGTCGGCTATAAAAAATTTAATAATTATTCTTTAGGAACTGGCATGTAAATTACTGTCATTTTTGACAGATTACAGCTAGTAGGTATTGTCACAATCATCAATATTTTTGTGTTTTACATACGAGATCACGCAATTCATAACATTAAGAGCTCTAAAATAAAGTTGTATATAATAAAGAAAGGGTATAAAGGAGGTAAAGATGATGGTAAAGAAATGAGACGAGTGTTGAAGGAAATAGGAATAGAGGACATGTATTAGAGCTGGCCGGCACCCAAAATGCTTCAACAACCGAATATTGTAGCGTTTTATCCTCCTTATCCACCCTTATATAATATTAGCTTTCAAATTATCTTATCTATTATAATTTTTCGGTTATACTTAGTGGTCTTTGCAAACCTAACATAGGATCTAACACGTATTTAATGTTTAGTTTGAGAAATCTAAATAATAGGTATATTTTTTACAATGGCTAGAAATAATGATATTGATATACGAATAATTAGTTAACTTATTATAAATAATGAAAGTTTCCTGGGTAGATAGAGTGGCGAATGACGAAGTCCTCCGGCGTATTGAAAAAGACCGAGAAGTGCTGCGAACTATTAAGATAAGAAAGCTGGAGTATCTCGGACATATTATGAGAGGACCAAAATATAGTCTAAACCAATCATCATCCAGGGGAAAATAAGTGGTAAAAGAAGCAAGGGAAGACACCGTATTTCATGGCTGCGCAACATGAGGAACCGGTATAAGTGTAACTTGACTGAGTCGTTCCGTGCGGTAAATAAAATTGTAATCACCAGAATAATCGTCAACTTCCGATAGGAGATGGCATCATAAGATGAAGAATTATAAATATCCACAGCACAAAATAAGACATGAAAGTAGGAATAAGTGGGAGACGAAGTTGGAACGGAGAATCTTAGGATGTCTAAGAGTGTGTAGGCAGACTACTAGCTAGAAAAATATATTTATAGTTGTGACTCTGAGTTACATGGACGTTTGTTATAGTCTATTGACTTAAAGTTAAAAAATCGACATGGGTCAAATTTTTGTTCAATGTTTTAATCACTTAATTTTACTTGCGAAGGGAATGAATTTTCAATATTTGATATAAGCTACTTTAACGGTGTCCAACATTTTGTAGAGTCTTTTGAATTTGACATATCTACGTGTAAAATATTTTTAAAAAGTACAAGCTTAAGAGTAGCTTAATTTCATAACTATTGATACTAGGACATTGTTATTTGAACATTTTCAACTCATAATTGAAAGTGGAATCTATCTGTAAGGTATTGTGGACTAGGTTAGTTACATATCATACAATTTGTATGATATGTACTATACTATATTATATACGGGGGTCATAAAAGCAAAGCCAGCAAAATCAAAAAAAGATATGAATGCAGTCATCGAGGATTTCTAATTTATAATGTACTGAATACTGAATTCGAGAATTCAGTACCTGTCAAATTAGTAATCCTAGGTGAAGACATTCAAAAATTTTTTTATTGTTTTGATATTGCTGCTTTCATATCCCATATATAGTACATACGAGTATATGTATGATATTATGTACTGTATTATTAGATGGTTTACCGTAAGACCTAACAGTCATAATCATCGAAAGGATGTAAATTTCGCTACCGATAAAAAAATGTTAACCGCGGTTGAAAACTTGAAACAGACGTCGAAACAGACAACTACAAGAAACGACAAAGTTCAACGTATGAGCGAGTCTCCTTGACGTTTTTATTCGTCAAAATCCCTTCACAGAGCAGTAAAGTTGATGTTTCTTCTTCAACTGCGGCCTCATTAGCTGCGGTCTAATGACCTCAAGAAGTAGAAGAAGTCACTGATGAGTCAAAGCATGCGACAAGGGCTTAGTGTTGTCAATTTAGTAAACCAGAATACCTATTTCCTTCCTTTAATAGTAATTTTCAGACAAGAAAACGCTATTAATTTGGTTTTTATAGAACAATAATTATTATACTTGTAAATCAGAATGTATTTAAAATTGAATTTATTTGTATATTATATTCTTGTACAAAATTAAAATATACAATTTTGATTAGACCATACCTGCCTTGCTAGAAGAAGCTATTATTATAGTTAGTTTTGCAATTAAGTATCCAGTATACAAAAAACAAAAAAAGTGATTAGAAAAGGCATTAATGTGATTGAATGAGTGTAGCAAATTTGTGTCTTCTCATGTTTCCAATCCGGGTTTTTATTTAATAATATATTCATATTATAAAAACTGTTTTCTCAATTATGAAAAAGCCAAACTAAAAATACTCTTAAAAATAATACTTTCATAGAAAATAAGTCGCGCTTTACAACAAAATGACGTTTTTACTTGAAGAGACTCGGTTTGGAACAAAATTTTTAAAATAAAAAAAACAAACCCATAAAAACCAAGTTTTTATTATACTCCCTTTCTCATTGAATCAGGTTTTGTGCCTATTATACGCGTCGGGGTTATAACTCATTTGTACTGATTCCAATTTGAAAAAAACATTAAAATTTCGAAAAATCCAAAATTATACTAAAATTATTTAAAAAAATTTAAACGAAAATTGTTATATCATTTTTATCGTCGCCACGAGTCTACCTGCAAAGGTTCAGCCCGATTGGATCACGGAAAAAGGGTTAAAAATCGATCCAAAGTTTTTCCGGCACACAACAAACCGCAGATGCTACGAGTTAAAAGAAAGGGAATAAAAAATCAACGTCTTTTGTAAAAAAATACATTTTGTTTACTTGGAGACTTGATCATGTAAGTATAAATACTTTAATTAGGTACATATTGAATTATTATGTGTTTTAAAAATAGGCGAGGGGCGACATTCTCTTGATATCCCCTCGCCCAAGAAGGGGTTTAGTTCAACTCTGTTCAATTTTATACTTTGTGAGTAGGTCATCTATAATACCGATATTTTTATTTAATATTTTATATTTAAATAGTTTAGCTCAATAACAACAAAAAATATAAAAATATCTTAATTAATTTAATACAATTTGTAATACTCGCTTACGCCAAAGATTGTTGCGTGTCACGTGATAGACGATTGGAATCCACGCTCATAACCTGTGCGGTAATTTCGCTTTTCATTTAACTTGCTAATTTACAGGTACCTGTAAATTAACAACATGTTTATGTTCATATATGTAATAAAAAATATCAGAGGAACGATATAAAAATATCAGGGGCGGCATTCTAAAATTAGCTCGAGGGTGGCACTTTACCTGGGGACGTCACTGGACAGAAATAATCTTACACAACCGTGTAATGTGAGCATCGTGATCATATCGCGTTTCCCGCCATTATTAAGTCTTGTGAACGCGGCATAATGCCGTAAACAAGATGGACACGTGACCTTTCCTCAAATGTTCCTCAAATGGTGGCTTTGTACCCTCATCAAAAGCAAATTTGATACGATAGGGTTAATTACTTATGGCTGGATATATTTCAGCGTTTATGTACCATATGTTGAGCGTCCTCGTAGTGCAGTGGGCGCAACACTGGTTTCAGGTACGGGGGATTCCGGGTTCGGTTCCCGGTGAGGTTATAATAAATCTCTGCGATTTTCTCGAAGTTTGGAAGTTTTTCTGTTGTGTTTCGCTAAAGTAAGGAAGCCTCATGGCTTCATGGCCTATGTAAACGATCTTGTTATTTGTACTGGGGAGATAATCTTAATTTCGAAATGTTCCATTATAACATTACCTTTAATTAAGATAAATTATTTAAGTATAAATAACAAAGACAAAACCATAATATGAGTTCCTTCTGGGTACAAAATCCAGTGGCAGTCTCTCAGAACTACATATGAAAATATTGTTAAAAAATTAACTTTGTTAAAGTTCAGCATACTTCGGATTATTGTATTTATGTTATGCATAGATCATTTTATTATCCAATGAAAGTTAATTTTATTATCCATTTTATTATCCAATAGATCATTTTATTATCCAATGAAACGAATACAGCGGTAATACAAAGAAATTTGTGACACAAAATGCCAATCAAATATTTTTAAATTTTTTAAATATATTTAAGATTTCCTGTACATGTACCTACCTTACCTACTATAAATGCTATCTGCGGTCTGCTTTTACGGTCGCCCTGGTTTTCTTTATTTATTTTTTTATTTATTATTTTATTATTTAAATAAATAATAATTTAAAGTAGGTTTTATTATTTTATTATTTAAATAAATAATAATTTAAAGTAGGTACCTACACGTATTTTTTTAATCAAATAAGTTTAGATAATATTTATTAAAGTAGTTCTGATACTCAGTTGAGAGTGGTAGCGGCAAAACGTGCACTTCAAAAAATACTGAATTGTAGCCCGCTGGAAATAAATTGGAAAAGTTATTTTAGTCAAATTAAAAGAACGAAGCGCTGGAGTCAAATAAATATTTTCGACCTTTTTTATATGGGAGACTCATTTCGGCAGGAGTTAGGATTATATGAAAAGCAATAAAAATAAATAGTTTAAACATTTAACTAATTTATAAAGCTGAAAGTTTTTTTTCTCCGAAACAACAAAAACTTTCGAACAGCGATGAAGCGTAGTAATATTAAACAACTTATACCATCTGGAACATCTAGGTCAACGCAACTACTTCCAGCTCGCAAAGTTATTTCTATTATGAAATATATGGCTTAATTTATAATATTATAATGAATTGATGTAGGTACTTACTTCGGCATTTTTCTTTCTAGCAAACATCAACATTGTTTTGCGTTTTTCAGTAAAATATTAAGTTAAACGATATTGACATGCACAAGAATCCAATTCTCAAGGAAAATCAGGCAGTAATATTATTGTTATATAAGTTTTTTTTTATAAAAATGTAAACACTTTATGGATCAATAAGACTATTTAAATAAAAAGCCACTTTAAAAAGTGAGACTTTTTACTTTTGAATACGGAACCATTTTAGACCGAAAATCGATAAAAAATGTAAGTGGGTAGATACTTAAACTTTTTTATTTGCCCCAGTTATTTTAAATATTCAAGGTTACATTTCCGTAAGTGTGAGTTTCAATTATTTTCGTGAAACTCAATATAATAATCGACAAAGATATTTTCAACTCAATACTTAAGCAACATAAGCGTTAATATATAAATTTGTCTTTATTTTAAGTATTACTTATACCGCGCGTACACGCGTACACACACGAATTTTTATTTTATTTTTTCTCTACTTTTTTATGTTTATTTGTATCACACTGCATTCTAATTTATTTTTATCGCGTCAAAATATATGTTGAATTTCATTTTGTTTTAATTTATTATTTTTGTTTTTGGCTTACTTTTTAACATGTTAGAATTTATTTTCGCACATATAGGTAGGTACATACATATAATAAATTCCAAGACATTTGTGTTCTGTATGTAATGTATTTTTTTTCTTCAATAACAGCAACATTATTATCATCAGAAAAAGAAAACACTTTATACAAAACCACTATATATTGAATTATCCTCATGTTTCTTGGCCAACGTAATTTATAAATTTTATTACACATGTTTTTATTTAAATTAAAAATTAATTGCATATCCGGTCATAATTTAAAAATAAATCGATGTTTACCCACAATTATGAAATCAAATTTATTCACAAATTAATGCATAAGAACTAAAGTAATCGATAAACTAACCCAAAAGCTTGTACTGAAATACTGAAGTAGAAAAGTCTCAGCATACCAACGTGCCTTCTTGAATATGATCTCGAGCTCTAAAAGGCTCCCATTTGTTAACCGAACTGTCAACAAGACGAATCGCCCACCTTTGCACACATTTTTCAGATACTCAAAGGCCCTAGCGCAGAGGTGACAGCCACAGACGATAACCTTTGCCCAGGACTCTAAATAAAACGGAACAAACTGAAGGGTATTCCGGTCACTCCGAATGTAATAAATTTACAGTTTTTAACATTAACGCATTTCAGTGGCGTACCATGGACTACTTGGGTAGCCACCTGGGGGCCTGGAATCTCAAAACAATAATCACACACGTAGGCTTAAAAAAAAACCAGTAATTGGATAGGATTGGATATCATATCCTAAAATAAAAATAAAAATAATTTCGTGATAGAATCGCCAACGTATAATAATGCACTTCGAATACATTGATAAGTTTTGTATAATATGCATAACGTAAATTTATTAGTGACCGCCGTCCTGCGATTGGCTGGAGCGTGGGACTGCATGACATTTTAGTAATACATACACTACTGCTGATTAATAATTACCTACTTACATACAAATTTATATAGTAAACCAATCTTAGAGTAGCAAGAGAAGTTACAGCTATTTGTAATGTTTATTAATTATTTTAATGATACACTAGTGTATGTAGCTTATACTTTAAAAAAAATATGAAAATATAATCAAGCTCATGATTTTTTTTTATTTTAAAGTTGGAGGTTTGGGAGCTTATTAGTGTACATATTTCCGGAACCCCGGTATTGTTTCTACGTTTCACGATTTACCAATTTTCGTCAAATTAAACAATATTTCTGGGTACCTGCAATACAAGTATTTTGCGCCCAAAATTTAAATTTGCTTATTAAAATGATAAACCGCTATCATAGACACTCACTCATCAATGCTTAAACTACTTCAAGCTTCTAAGCTGTGGATCCTCATAAAAAAGCTATATTAATGGGTTTACTAAGGACTATGCAATTATTGTAAGGCGAAAGGAAAAGATTGTTAAAACAATTAAATTCGGATAACCTAATATTTTTGGCATATCATCAATTCCTGCAACTCATCATTCAAGGCAAAATAGCAGAAGAGAATCTCAAATATGAAGGATAATATGGCTGAATAATTTGAGGCTGCTGTAGTTTAGATGGTATTTCGAGCTGATGGATATAAAAAAGTAGGTAAATCAAAAAAAAATTGAAGACATGCTTTTATATGTTTTGTTTGCATACATTCGTAATCGATTTTAACGATTAAACATCACCCGTGCAGTATCCAAATTCAAATGCTGAACGGCTGAGTGCTCAATTAAAATGGAAAATTATTAATTTTAATCGATATAATGACCAAATCGTGTCGAAAATGATTAAATTAATTGTCCGGAAGTTGGTGAAAAATCAATTACTAGGTTTCATAAAAATATAGATGTATCATTACCAGCTGCGATATCTTTGTATACTATTTCAAAAGAAGGACCACGTAGGTCTCTAGCATAGTTGTTTCAAATTCATGAAAGGTTTTTTATATTGCGAACGTATATTTATTTAATGTTCATGGAAGACCAACAGCACAAAAAAAGAAGCATAGAAAACATTGATATAATATAGATGGCCAATTACAGGTCTCCACATTTAGAAATATGTATATAAATATTGATAAATTAAACTAAGGCATATTATATAGAAAGAAAGATAAAATAAATTATATAAAAAGAAAGAATAAAAAATTTAAACGTGGAAAAAATTTCAGCACTCAAAATTTTTCTTAATCTTGTGTGGCTGCACTCGAACAGATCAATATCCAATAATCTTATCAGTTTATTGAATGCATCGCATACCCTCAAGAAATATGAATTACGACGATAGTTGGATGAGGTAAAATCAATGTGAAAGACTGGGTTCTGTCTACGAGATCTACAGGGAACATGGAATTTTAGTCTATTTAATAGTTCAGCACAGTTGACGTTGCCTGATACAATTTTTAGTAGGTACATCAAATCACCTATTTCGCGGCGTTTGTATAGTGGTAGGATGTGATATTTTTTGCATAAACTGCCATAATCGTTAGAAACGCAATTGAATTTGAAGTTGAGAAAGAGAACAATTTTTTTTTTAATTTGTTCCAAGCGATTTACATAGCTCATATACTGGGGGTTCCATACTTGCGTTGCATACTCGAGTTTGCTTCTGACAAAAGTGCAGTAAAGTACTTTCAATGTCTTAAAATCTTTAGACATTCTCATGATAAAACCTAAAGCCCTATAAGCCTTACTCGATATATTCATCGTATAATAATTTTCTAATATATAGGTACAACTTTAAAAATTTGATAATGTGCGGATGTTTTTACGTGAGACTAGATAGAATATGTAAACGTTGCAACGTTGCATTATGTAGAGTAATCACTTAAGTCGGCTTATACGGCTTATACAGGTGTAAGCCCTAGAACATCCTATAAAAACACTTTCATATACGTTGCTCATATAAATAGCTTTGTCTCTGTGAAGCTTCTATAATGAATCTCAATTTATAATTCTTCCCCTGTCACAAATCCAGTTATTGTAATCTCAGAAAATATGTACATATAACAATATTGTTAATTTAATCATTTACAGTTTGCAGTTGTGCGACTGTAAATATTTTTCCAATGGATAGAATACACCCCTGAAATAATTAATCCTCCGCCAGTTGATTGAGCTTCGGAATAAAGCGCCGAGCTGAATGCCCCAACACTTCTGCCGGCAGTCAAACAAAACCCTTTTAGCCAAAACCGTGAAATTTCCGACAAACTCTGCGGCAGTTTCAATTGGGTTTTGGTTCATTTTTAACGAGACTTTATTTTCAACACGATATTCCACTCGATTGAGATATCCACTCTTTCCTTTGCGGGTGATTTTTCCATTTCGAGTTTTCTGCTTTCGAGTAATCCACTTTGATCTGTTATTTTCAATTATTTCGGTCTTCTTGAATAGGCAATTCGTTTTGTTTCAGAAAAATTTTATTTTCATTCATCGTTCTTCCAAAAGGTTTCAAAACGCTTGCAGGCAGCGGTGTGCAGTTAGTGGATGCTTTGTTTGTACTTAATTAAAATTTCGGCGAACTAAATGAAAGCAAGTATATATCACATGATATTCCTTTCACAATTATTATCATCCTAGCTGTAATCCGTCAAAAATCGCGTCTTTGCTAAGCCCTAGAATATATTTACAGTATCTCTCCAGGGAGGGGCTGCAATAGCAACATGCGTTGAGCCGGTTCGGGTTGTAATTTAGTTTTTTTCGCCGAGAATTCGAACGAAATTACAGACGTTTCACGAAGTTACGGGGACAGACAGATAGACAGATGGACAAACGGACGGACAGACGAACAGACAACGAAATTATTATGTTTGATTTATTAGATTTTATAGATAATATATCTCGTTGTTCAAATTGTTATATTAATTGTTTGAAGAATATTTCTTCTTCTGAATGAAGGTTTGAACTTTGTGGTGACATTATTATTAAAATAAAATACAAATCCCTTTGTTTTCACCACTTTATGAGATATAAAATCTACATGTTTCGAGAACAATGTTCTCAAATATAATAAATAACCATACAAATTTTGTGCACAACCTACTATTGAATATTTTTCCGCTTAAGATTCTATCGTCTTCAGATGACATTCCATAATTAACAGCTCCGACCCTCCCACCCCCCCTCACCAACCCCTTCACCGTAACACACTTGCATGGTTTATCTTTTTCAATTTTAGTACACAAACAATCCTGAAGAAAAGAACATTATTCTCGAAACATGTAGATTTAATATCCAATAAAGTGGTGAAAACAAAGAGATTTGTGCTTTATTTTATTTTAAGTATATGTTCACGTACAATTAACTATAATAAAATTTGATGAGATGATGAAATAAAACAGGTATTTAATACGAACCGTATAGATGTGTAGAGATTCGATTCTCAATGTTTCGTTGAAGTCATATCACAGCGTCTTCAGGGGAGTACGCTCTCACCACGTGGTTCAAGTCGTACTGATTGTTTAAAACGCGGCTATTATTTCTGATGAAATATCCGGGTTTTTTTTCAATTCTTAAATATGTAGAACTACCTTAAATTGTTTATGCTGAAATTATTCTTACAAGTCCCATTTATAAGTATTAATATGTTTTATTAACATCTATCTATACACGAATTACATATTGGGATTTCGATCTGAAAATGAACTAAGAGCTTGATATTGGTAGGATAAAATTAAATTCAAACACGATCTTAAACAGCATCCATATGATCTAGAATCATACATAAATGACTGCAACTGTTTGTGTTGAAATGTTTGACAAACAGATATTAGATTACAAACACTTATTACGCTTTAAACGATGCGCGGGAGATCCCAATTCATCCAATGGACAAAGGGAAAATTAACGGGCAATCGACTGACTGTAACTTGGAGTGTATAATTGGGCTAAGAAAGCCGAGAGGGGATAAAGGTTATCTATAAACAAAATTCTACAGGCCAATATTCCGCAGTAGTAACAGCGTAATGGTACTGCATGAAATGTAGATAATATGTCACACGGACAGGCCATATCGTTCAGAGAACTGACAATCCCTGGAAGAGCGCAGTTACTCAGTGGTACCCAAAGGGATAAGGAGAAACTACATGCCAACCTGAAACCCTATGGACCGACGAAAACATCAAATTCTGCAGAAACCTGTGGCGCCAAATGACAGTAAAGAGAGAAATGTGATAAAGTGCAGTGTAGATTTGAACAGCTTTGTTCAGACGTTTTTAATATTGCGCGCGCAGACGGTGCATGTACCAACTGCACGTTAACTGAAATGTTAAAACCTTAACAAAATAATTCATAAAACTTTTGTCATGCTTTTTTGTGCTTAATGAAATAAAAATGAAATAAAGTTTGGGGGGAGGGGACTTTTCCAGCCTAGGGATCGGGCGAACCTCCGCTGCACGCCCACAGACTTTATTTGTTTCTTGTGTTATAATGAATATTTTCTACAGTTGTTCCCAACTCTTCTTTCTCTCCAGTGAGAAATAAAAACTGTTACCAACATATATTCTCTCATTCCACAAACCTACAAATTTTCCCCAAAAATGCAAGATGTCTATTGTAACATAAATTTATAATACCACATTTGATGATTAAAGAAACAAACAATTAATAAAAAATATGAGAATGATTTCCGCAAAGCTGTTAATAAATGGAAATTATCTAAATACATAAACTTTAGCTGGGCCGTAAAGCAGGCGGTAGGCATGTCAAACAATTTATGTGATCAAACTTTTAAAAAAATAACGTTTCGGTTATCAATATTAAATTTTATTCTTATCTTTCATCATTACAATGACAAAGATGTATAATCAACCATAAAACTCAAGGCATAAATATCTCCTGAATAATATATAGCCGACTATTAAAGAGAGAACCAAAAGTGCTTACCGCTGAAGTACCTCCGGACCGCGAACATTTAGTGTTGCCACTTTATTGATCAAAACTTATGTTACCGGCACGTTGCGGTGGTCCCTCCCTTCGCTAGGGAAGTACTTGCCGACCAGAATGGCCTTTAACCGAACCTAAGTAGCTTAAGAATTTAACGTGTATCGTTTATGTTGAGAACTAAATCAAAACAACTGGATTAATGTTGATAAAAAATATGGCGAATTCGTTTTACTTCTTTATTATTTTGTCTACTCTAATAATACTATATTATTTATATATAATATAAATGATAAAACCCATCTTGTCGAAGAGATTAATTTTACACAATCACGGTAATTAATTTAATCAAATTTTCACAAGAATCCACAATCGAGAAGGTTTCCGAATAGTTTTAGAATAGTCTGGATGCCGTAGAACTCAATAGAAGATTCAAGAAAGAACTTTCTATGTATCATGTCATTGCACGTCAAGGAGTGTGTTTCGACAGCGAGCGAAAACCGGGCGAAGAGATAGCGAACTGCAGTCCATGCGATAGACAACGGCGTGCTAAGCATTACCAGGGACAGGCGGAACTCTCTATAAAACTTTATAGAAATCTTATCTCAGTTCAAAAAATCACTATAGTCGTGATTTTGACAATCATTTAATATAGAATCAGACAGTTACAATAGTACGTAATATCTTCAGTCTAAGTATACACTTAGCAAAATTTCCAATTTTATTGTGGCCTGGTCAACTATAGTTTTAAACATCAATTCAATTTTTTTTGCATGTCGTTGTAAATAATATAGGTAATAATAAATAAGTTTTTAACCAGTAAATTTTTTTATTAAATATTTTTTATATGTTAAGCTCCCTTGAGATGAGTTTCCACGAAACTAATTTATTTTCATAATTTTTGGAGTTGACTCGCTCTTACGGCGCAGTGCTGACGTTGCGGCGCATACCACGTGATTGAAATGATACCACATAATCTGATATGTGCAACAGTTATTATACAAAGTCCTTATTATTTCATATTAACATTTTAATTTTAGATAAGTATGCCAGGTATATAAAAATAAATATTATATTACATATGATAAACATAATGAAATGTTAATAAGTATTTAATAAAATAATGTCTTAAGCATAGGACGACTGAAAGATCCTAATCCTGACCTATTCCATTGTCCCAGTACAACACCAAAAACATCACTCTTGTATTTAAACAATGAATATTTAAATATGTTCACCATACGATAGTTATTTAATGCCTGTGAAGCCTTTGCCCAGGGATATTGATGTAATAATTTGTATTTATTAACTTTAATTAAAAACTTTGCATAAACCATTTAGAGTAACTTTACGTTTATCGGTTTCGATATCACTATATCCTCATCAGGACAGACGCATACTAATTATATAATACTAATTTCGGTAAACAAGTCAAATTTTGAACGGGGGCGTGGCTACGTGGTGAGGTGCGGGAGATTGACAAGTAGACAATGAAATAGGGAATATATAAAATAATCGTTACTCATAAAATTCAATGGCTATAAACACATTGGCTTTAGTTTTCAGGCATTTCTTGATTTCTAGTATTTCTAAATTATCCATTCTTAAACCTCTAATTTAAATGAAGTATCTCAATAATTGATATAGCAGTTACATTGCGGTGCAATATGATTGATTATGAGAGGGAATCTCTTCTCGAATCTATGGTTGTGATAAATTTAACTCAACGAGTGTTCAAAGTTCAATTTAGTTTTATAATATTAGAATAAAAGGAAATTCCTCACCACACACAAGAATCTTAGTTCTTTTTGGTAATGTATAACATATAAAAATAATTTGATTGTTAATATTTGCTAAAATTTTCTAGGCTTCTAAGTATATTCCCTGGTAAGTATTCTGGAGCATTACCGCAGTATAAGCATGTATTTGGCAATAGGACTCTGCGAGATCTGGCGAATACGGAGGATGAATGAATCATGTTTTATTCAAATATTTCACCTTGAAACCATTCTCAAGTTAAGCACATGATTCAAAATTATCGATCGCACCAACGTTGAGATATCTCTTTTTAACAAGCTTTTACTAAGTTTCACTTGCCTGTCAGTGAAAATCTAGTAATCAACATTTGACCCACTTCCTGACCAGCTCTGAAATTTGACAAAGAAAAGTTAAAATATTTAAAAATATATATTTAAAATGCTGACGCGTTATGTTATCGGACATTGCACATGCATGACATCTGTTGGTTTGTATTAATTTAAAATTTGTGTTTTATATGAGAGATTAATAAAATTCGATTCGAATATTTTTTAAACATATTAGTAGATTTATCGTAGAGCAATTGTCTTATAAATTTTAATTAATAAATAAATTATTAATAAACTTTTTCATTGCTCTAAGTACTGTGACTGTAAAAAAATATTTTCTCCTTTTAAGTTTCTTTTTATAAAAGTGCTTTTTTTTAAATATGTCTAATATTTTAATCCTTATTGGAAACGTATCGGCAGAATATAGTACAATATTTTTTGCAAGTCAACATCAGAATACGCATGATACATTCGTTATAACAGTAAATTTAATTAGAGAGTTAAGGTTATTATCACGGTCGTTGGACATATTTATGTGTTAAATAAAACCTATATTTTATAGGAACCGTATATTTTACTGAGAAGCAAATCTCGACGTTTCGCTGGTCTTATTCAGCGTCATCAGGAGAGCGTTCTATCATGGCGGAGGTGTAGGCCGAACTGATTATTTCTTCCGAGGTCGTAAATTATATGCACTTTGTTGTGGAGTATTCACTTATTCTACGATAGATGTCACCAG
Organism: Agrypnia vestita; assembly: GCA_016648135.1. NCBI lineage: Eukaryota > Metazoa > Arthropoda > Insecta > Trichoptera > Phryganeidae > Agrypnia > Agrypnia vestita. The sequence goes on along the minus strand of JADDOH010016320.1, from coordinate 13,370 downwards.
CGTGCAATGTGTACCTACTAATTACATTTTCGGGCTTTTCTGCGACGTCTCTTAAAGGTGGAATCAAAGTCGTGAGAACAGGGCGCCAAATGCTTGATTGTTTGTAACTTTCGTCTCTATTGAAATTAAAATGTTTGTATATTTCAATGGGTTCTCTCATTAATCGGGTCTATCGCTTCTCAGTAAAATATACGGTTCGTATAAAATATCCGTTTTATTTAACACATAAATAAATTTAATAAATAACAGATAAATAGTTTTTTTTAAACGACAAGGTTCCTCCACTATGACTCGATGATTGTATTCGTATAAACAAATATACGATCATGTCCAGCTTATGGAGTGACGCGAGTTTATCCCGTGTGAAACAGGCTTTGGCTAGGTATGATAGAATGATGTTTCCAAATTCTAGTGTCGAATTAAGGATGCATAATTTACGTATGGATTTGAAGCCGTTACGGTTTTCCGCCATTTTAGGGGATACATTGACGGTACGTGACAGTTAATCGGAGGCTTGCGCGACTTCCCGATACTCCCCGAGGTACCTGTCTGCCTAAATCAGCACAGCGGTACATCCCCAAAAGGTGGAGACTAACGCAAATAAATATATGGATTGGAATATTCGCGTGCAGACGACGAAACATTGCGGAGGTAATAAACCCTTGTTTGTATTGGTAGTTTTTGTTCAGTGACAGTGCTGTCAATGTTAGTTTATCCATTTGCATCTTTGTAAAAATTTAAAATAGGATATTAATGTTTTGGGTGGCTGGGAAAACACTGGTTTTTTTAAGTGTTAAACTTGTGGGTGTGTGTTTTTAATACCTTATTTTATATCAGTGAAACGCTATGTTTTTGTAGAACATAACTGATTCATTTGTCACAATTTTTGTTTTTGCATCCTCTTGGGATGTTTGTATATTTCAATGGACTCCCTCGTTCATCTGGATATAAGGTGCGGTTCTGTTGATAAGATTTTTGTCTTGTCAAATCTGATGAAGTGACAGAGATTTCCTTTGGATGCATGTACGCAGATTGCCGATATATTGGAGTTGTTGTTATTAATTGCTCCAATACGTTCCTTCAAACGTGTGACGATATTGGGTTTGGTTTGTCCTGGGTAGAATGCTCCACAATCGCATGGCACTCTGTATACACCTGGAGACTCGAAAGATGTGTTATCTTTCGCACTACTCAATATACGTGAGATCGAACTATGGGGGCTGAAAACTGTTTTTATATTTAATTTCAGCAACACCCGGCTGATTTTGTCTGTAAGACCTCTGATGTAAGGTAAGTATGCTTTATTTCTAGGGACATCGCATGTGCTAGAACGTTTTCGTGATGTCCGTACGTTCGGAGAGTATCCATTAGCTATGAGTGCATCCTGCACTGTTTTTCTTTACCAGACAATGTTTTCTTTTGTCACAAATTCTGTTAGCCAGTGTTATTAAATTCTATTAGCCCGTGTTATTAATTCCACAGCATTAATAACACGGGCTAACAGAATTTTCGTGAACGTAACGTTCATTTGACGGTTAACGACACATAAATACGTATCATGAAAATGTTAAATTTATCTCCCTGGTTATTGAAATGACAACTGATATAATTAGTGTAATAAAGTCTAGGATCGCACTATGACAAACGGTTTAGATTTGATATCAAAGTTTGAAGAATAGTATAATGAAAAAAACTATAAGTTTTGCGGTCAAATTTTTGGTCATGGTACTTCAAGAATATACCTATTGTATATACGGCAATGTATTGCTATCTATGTGAGAAAGAGACACAATTATATGACATAACGTCAGTTGACACATAGTATTTTACGGTATACCAGTAAGTATCAGACGTGTACCAGACAGTAAGTACACTACATACTCTTGAAGTGCAATTACCAAAAACTTACATCTACATTCCAATATTTTCTATAGATTTTTATAGTCATTTTTAGGTTTATAATCTGAGAAGTTTTGAAGCAAATTAAAATTTATATACCATAAATTAAGTCTCATTCGTGTGAACACAATACTGATTAATAGATCGGCAATCTCATATTGTATTGCTAAATAAAATAAAATATTTATAGGATAATAAACTTACAATTACACGTATTCCTGCTTTGAGCGCTTCATTACCAAAAAGCTTACCTGTAACAAAAGAAATCGAAATATTAGTACATTTGAAAACAATTTAATAGATAAGCATGTATAAATAAACATTCATTTTCATGTTTAAATAAATAAAAATAATTTTATATTCACACATACAGCATACATATTACACAATAGAGAAGTTTCATAGTGCTGATGATATAATATGTTGTAACATTCAACTCAAATATATACGAAAGCTAATATATTGGTAAAAAAAAATGAAATCTGTCAGTAATAACAGAGAAAAAGAATATAAGCAAGTATATTTAACGCAGAATGATTGACCTCCAACTCGCCTGTGACGTCACTCGTCCTTATAGCCGGGCACCGGAGCGCGAGCCGCGGAGTACACCGGGTGCGAGAGATGACGTCACGCGACTCCACCGGATGACAAAAAATTAGTCATGCAAAACGCAAATTTAAAATTTTATAACTCTGTTAGTTTTTGAGATATCTTCATTTCGTTTTCAGATTTTTGTTCAATTGTATGCATATTTTCATTTCTATTATTTGAAAAAAAAATAGGAAACTTCTTTATTATGGATAGTTTATTAGAAATAGATTGTAGAATAAAAAGTGTAAAATACAAGCTCATAATAATACAGGAGTGACATATTAACAAACTTGAGAAATAAAAAAATAAATACGATTTTTTTTTTATTTTAAAAATTTCGGCAATAGACTACAATTGTCTTCTTATTCTAATTCTTTCCGACAACTCATAAAAGTCTAGTAATATTGGGAGTTAAAATTTTAAGAAACATGATTAACTCTCTGAACTTACTAGAGAATTATTACCTATTCATAACAAATTAATATGTGCATAATTGAGGTCAAGCATTCTTCCTATATAATGCAGAACGGATATAATGAATAGGCTAGTATCGGACTTTTAAATGAACTGAGCAGTCATATTGATTTAAAAATAACATAAAAATCATTAGACAATAAATCGCTTCCATTTAAGGTTCTCACCTCATAAATTGTACGGTAAATGGAGTTATCTGTCATACTACTAAAAATAAACTTTAATTAGGATAAATTATATAATTCTCACAGAGACGGAGCTATTTATATGAGAAACAGATATTGTTTAATGTATGTGCTTTTTGAAATTTATTTTATACTCTTTATGTAAAAGCCTAATGGGCGTAAACAAAAAAAAAAAAAAAAAAAAAAAAAAAGTTTTTTGTACGATGGGCGCAGGGCTTACAATATATCTAGCGATACCACAATGTTCACCAATCCACGTTCGAAATCCCAAATCAAATTTTTTATAGCTGGCTTAAGTTATTATATCATATATATCTATATATATATATATTATATATATATATATATATATATATATATATATATATATATGTTCCAAATAGGAATCATCTGTATATTTCAATCGGCTATGCTAGTGACATCTGTTGTTTCTTCTCATGAAACAGTACACATAGATTTTGCAGCTGGTAATGATACTTCTAGAACACACAGATAAAATCGTTAAAAATAAACTTGTCTGACCATTGTGTCTATCAAATAAATGTTGAGCCTCTCGTATTTCTACGTTGAGATTGTTATTTAGTAAAGGAATTTCTAATTATTAATTCCGTTTCCCTGTCAGTTAGGTCTGGACGTCCGACTTGTGCGGTCGAAGCTTAGCCTCTGTCATGGCCGTTAATTCTATGAAGGTATATTTAACTAAATTAGAGATATCAAATAGCTTAAAATAAGGGTTTCAGTAGTAATAGTGCATTACTTGTTGGTATATATGCTATAATATAAATAATCAACATTCATAAATTTGTAACCTTTCAAAAAATTACACAACACACTTATGTATTACAATTTTCAATTTATTAACTCAGACACTTCATTAAAGATCTTCATTGAATTATACACATCTTTCCCCTTCTTTCAAACATTCTTCTTATAAGCTCTTCTCCTTTTCCATAAATTCATCACTACCAATATATTCCATATATTAAATAGAGATGGAAAAGCTCGTTCAGTTGACTGAACTGTTCGTTTATCAGATCGTTCAGTCAAATGAGCTGTTAACTTTAAATCGTTCAGTAGTTCTTTAAATTTTTATTTTTTATCTACTTCAATTTTGTAAAGTGAACTGTTTAATTACTTTATATAGTTTCCGATATATTTTTTCTAGAAAATATAATAATATTAAGGGAAAAAGCTTTTGGCGACAAAAAAAAAGGTGTCCGGGAAAAATAGATCGATATCAATATTTTTTCCCAAAATAAACTTTGGTGACTAAAAAGAAAGAAGGTATCAAAAATATATTAATGAATTATTATTCATCTACTGTTCAGTAAAGTGAACTGTTCTAAAAGAACAGCTCATTTATGAACGACCCATCTCTCATATTAAACGACTTTTTTGGATTGGCCCTCGTAATCCAGTGAGCATGACATGTATTTTACTCAAGCCTGGTTTTGATGTTTTTTTGATATTAAATAAAATATAATATAAATATTTAAATTATTACAAAATCAGAGTTACAATTATAGTAAATTATAGCGTGTTATACCCGGCGTTGCGTGGCTTCAGGATTTAGTTAAAAATAAGTTTGTGGAGGACACAAAGGTTCCATTGTTTTTCAAAGACTCTAATAAAAACAATGTTTCCATTTAATCTAGGCTAGGATGAATAGGATGTCCAGGAGGGAATTGTGGCCTATGTATTCCGCCGGGACCTAAAAGAATAAGTATGCAAAATTTGGATCAGATCGGCAAGCGGTGTATTTTACAGAAAATATATCAGGTGAGGGAGAGGGGTAAAGGGGGAAGGGGGAATGTTGTCTTTGTAACCCGCCGGGTCTTGAAGAATAAATATACCAAATTTGGGTCAAATCGGTAACACGGTGTAGATTTGTACAGAAAATATAATAGGGGAGGGGGTGGGATAAAGGTGTGAGGGAAAAGTCGCCTTCGTTATCTGCCAGGTCCTAAAGAATAAGTATGCAAATTTTGATCAAATCGGATGAACAGTACAGATTTTGATTGAGAATATATCAGGTGTGGGAGGGGGGAAAAGTGTCGCTTATGTTACCCGCCGGGTCCTAATGCATAAGTATCCAAAATTTGAATAGAATTGGACAAATGGTACAGATTTGTATAGAGAACAAGCAGACATTTAAAAATAGACAGACAGACATTGAGTTTTATAGGTATAGACTAGCTGTAACCCGTCAAAAATGACAGAACACGTAAAATGACAAAACACAAAAAAAAATTGGCGTCTTTGCTGAGCCCTAGTATATATTTTGATGATCCACGGAGAGGCGGCGGTAGCAACATGGTTGAGCGGCTGGTTCGGGTTTGCTGACCCGGGGTTCAAACCGGAATTCGGGCGAAATTACGGACGTTACAAGAAGATAAGGGGACAGACAGATAGATGGACAGACAGACAGACAACGAAATTACTACCGTTGATTATGGGCAACAATTTTAAAAATATTATTTAAAGATTTATATTATTTATTATTATTAGTATATTTTTTTAATTTAATACACTCTTGCGCCTCTAGCAGGTGCATGTATAATATATATCATGTTCAAGAGTGCAGAGCTGCCGGTCACGTTATTGAATATTTTGATGAGAAAAATTAAGTCCGATATTTTTCGACTGGTTTTTCGATTAATTTGCATCAAATTTTCAATTAAATTCTCCTGATATGGTTCCAGTGAAGATTTTAAAAATAAAATCCATAATTTAAATATATAATCTGTATAATTCCATCGCTTCCTTTTGTATCACAATATTACGTCTATCTTCCTCTTGCATTATACATGTACGCGTAAGTATATAGAGCACGATGCATTGATAGCGATCTCATTGAATCACATACGGTAATATCAACAAACACAACCATTGTGAAACAACATTGAATCAATATCAAACGCCAACGATATCATATGACGGTCTGGGAACCATACCGGCACAGGTGATTTTTTTGTAAAAAGTGAAAAAATAGCAAGACTTATATGAGTTCTTGATAATGCCAGAGAGATCAGAATATATTCTGGTTTGTGTTTTCTAGGGTATTATCCCGTGTTTTTACCACTTTTCTGACTGACGTTTCGGATCCCATTGCAGGATCCTCAGGGCTGATGTGTTGTTGTGAGTGTTAATGTTGTGGTCAAGTATTGGCTTGCGTGACGAAAGCAGGTAAAACGTTGTCAGTGTTGTGTTAAGTACTAGCTAACAATACCGTGTCGAAAGCAGGGTGCCTCGTGTTTATGTGTAACGTGACAATACCGTGTCGGAGTCCATGTATTGTCACGAGTTGTCTTGTGTTATGTGTATGTTTCATCTAATACACCGAATACCATGATATTTTTAATTTTAGACCTTCATTTTCTATTTATATTTATCGATTAATGAATGTTTTATTAATTGATTAATAAATTGTGTAAATGAATAAAATAATCTTAAAATTGGTAAAACCTCACATTCTTACAATTTTGTATGAAGTTTTTTTTTTGTAATATTTCAAACAGTCAAAAAATGACACAACATTTGGCATTTCCAATTCTAATATATTAGCAGTTCTCATTTTTTCTATTGTGTGATTTACATATTTTCTATCGATTTCATCAGAATTAATTTATGCGCAAAAATTTTTAATGCTTCTTTTTAAGGATTATTCGAGATGAGTTTGACAAACAAATCCGCATATAACATGTTTTATGTTGAATCAGTGCAAACCTTTACAGGAAACAATATTTGTTAGTGCCCATAAAACTTCAATACAGTCCACTTTTTCTTCAGATCGCAATAGAAACAACATCGATCAAAACAATCCAATCGCTTGTCTTGTAGTTCTTCTTCTTCAGTTTATATAACCAGTTGTGTTGTCGAAACGCGGATTTGACAAACAAATTCGCATATAACATATTTTATGTTGTGAAAAACTTTACAGGAAACAATATTTGTAAGTGCCCATAAAACTTTAATACAGTCCACTTTTTCTTTAGATCGCAATAGAAACAACATCGATCAAAACAATCCAATCGCTTGTCTTGTAGTTCTTCTTCTTCAGTTTATATAACCAGATGTGGTGTCGAAACGCGGATGGGGTAAATGTTTTTAGAAGTTATTTAAACAACTTATAAAAAAAAACAATATTTATATATAATTTTTATATATACCTGCTGTATGACATTATTTTAAACGTTCAACATAATTTTATTTTCCGTTTTGGGTGCTTTTTTTAATCGTTTCTATTTTTTTAATACGCATTTCTTTTTAATATAAGTGCAAGCCGGAATCTTTCTTAAATTGGGAGTTGACATTACCATTTTTTCCTTGTATTTAATGTATGTAGTGTGATGAATCACCTGTTTCTATAGATTTTTTTTTTTATTTTATTATTTTTATTTTGAACTCTAAGATGATTTAAATGCTACGCGGGGAAAAATTGAGCTAAACTGGCCGTAGTATTGGAGCTACAAAAATTTGGGAATGATGAAACGCTAGTATTGGGAGGGAGTTAGTAGCGATTGATCGGATATAGGTTACGGGCAGTTACTATTCAATTTTTATAAATCATATTGATCTTGTGGTAAGGCCGTGTTTGGTACAAATGGTTGACGATCGATGCGGTCCGAGCGGTCCACATGTGCTTCCCATTAAAAAATGCTGAACATGGATTTCAGAGATTTAGGTCGCGTTTATTGCAGTTTAAGCCGTTAAAAAACCGATTAACGTCTACTCTAAGGTGACGATGATATTGACAGTTCCACGAGGTTTCTGAATTATTGACTTTTTTGCTCGGGTTTTGAAACCGTTTAAGAGCCGTATATCTTCATCTCGAGTGGATCCCCGTGCAACAGAGAGGCAGAATATTGAGCAAAACTAAGGAAGGCAGGTCTAATCGGGGGATCGCGAGAGGAAAACGCCCATAAATAATTTATAGGAATTGACCGTGAAGCACGGATTAAAACGTATACGATGTACCAGAGGGGTGACCTTAACTGAGCGGATAATGATTCATTTTCATTTCGCGGGAGTCGGATAACGTGGGCGGATAGGAAAGTTAACTATAATTCTATTATATTTATCTGTAGACTAACGCTCTTCAGGCTTTTACAACAGATAGGTAATTGCGCAATGACGGTATATATAGTTAGGAAAGAGATAACGATAACGTGTAAGCATATTAATGGCACGACAAGAAAATAATATACTCAAATATAGATACAATATATTAACTATGTAATCACTACAAACCTGTCCGACGTTAGCGTAGTTTCAACAGGACGGGTAACGTGTATACGATTGGCTATTCTAGCTCAGATTTCGCCGGGTTTGGTAGTAATAACCACAAAACATAATTGGAACAAGTGTATCTAGATAAGAATATTGTAAATAAAATAATATGAATTTGCGGCCCATATACACATGAAATAAAAGGATAAAGCGTATGGGGATCTTATAGATGGATGGATAAATGAAACAAATATATATAGGAGTAAATGCAAGTAAAAAGCAAGCATATAAGTACCAAAAACATAGGAGAACATAGTGTGATAGAAATTCGAAGACGGGAGGAACAATAATGTGAAGTGGAACGGATATAGCAAGAGCATGTAACAATGATAAACGTACAAATACAGACAACTACTTGAGACCGATTCGACAGATACTAGCAATCTTTCAACACACCTCTAAGAACATGGTGAGCGGTATATAGTTATCAGCGGAGGCGTCCAGTGCCTTGGCAATAAATGAGCACTGAATTAATCCGACGCCTTGCCTGCGGCACTGGAGGTTTATTTACTTATTTGTTTTATTTGTTTTCATTTATTGGGTTTCTTACAGCCATATAATTAATCAATCTTTGAAGAAAAGACAATAATTGATGCACAGAGTTTTGGGCCAATTACGCGAAAACACATACATACAATCGATAAAAGAATAATAAAAACATGTCCAATAGTGGGTTGTGTGAGTGTGTATCTGTGTGTTTATTTATTTGTTTATTTATTTTGTTTTGGGAAAAAAATTAAAAGCAAAACGATCTTAAAAATCTTCCACTGAATTTAAAAATTTAATTTAACTTACATTAATAGTTTATTGTGTTATAGCGAATAGTACTCTTCCAGTATTATATTGTTCGAGAATATTCACTGTCTATGTAACATAGTTATTTTGTGGATCAATCTTACTGCCAATAAAAATAATAATAAATGGTTACAAATTATGTTTAAATTCCGCAACGGAGGGAGCTAATACGTCCCTGTGCGCGGAGAGTCGCGGCCAAAAGACAGGATTCATTGGATGATTCACGAGAAAAGATCGCCCAAAATTAATTTAAAATTAGGTATAGTACCTTTGGATGATTGTTATATCTAGGTATGCAGTGTGCACGTGGTGAATATATGGAAATTGATCCCATGATATAGCGGCCAAGAAACGTTAAATTTCCGATAAAGACGAGTGAAAATACGGGAGAACGGGACATGATAATGGTAGATAATGAAGAAACATCAACTATGATTAGGGGAGTACCCGATAGATTGTGGTTACGGTTGATCAAACGACAATATGGACTGAACTTAGAAATTAAATATTAAAAATTAATTATCGCGCTTGTGAAGCGAGTTCAAACCGTCTGAAGCCACCAAGTCCGTCCCAAAACGGGCACCGGAACGGAGACAGAGACGGCAACAGGAGGTGGGATCAACTGACATATCCGAGTGGAGATATGGTTTTTTTTTGCCAAATTGAATCTTAGGAACAAAGATTTAGGTTTCAAGGAAAGTAGGATATTGAAAATCCTGGAAACACACGACTTAGGACCTTTGGCTGCTAGGGGGGTTTAAAATGTCAAGACACAGCAGAAATCGGGGAGTTGGTGAACGTCTACGAGAGCGCAAAATCCGCGTCGGTTGGTTTTTTGAGTGATAGAACCGTGAGTGATTGTTATCGTCACCGAGTGATAGTGTCCCAGTGTGAAAATTATAGTTTAACTTCAAGTGAAAGTTGTGTACGGGTAATTATACTCTTCGACATTGCTCACGATAAAAGAAAAGGGGGGGTACGGGTTTGATTTTATTTTATAAAGGGTAATTAATTTGGCATATTAGAACTTCGGAAATTACTGCGCTTTATTAAGTTGATTAGTCCGGCATATATAGAACTGATATTTGCAGATCTCCGGAAACTAGCTGTGCGTTATAAAGATACCTATTTTATGCTAAACACGCGGGAAATTGTTAATAAATCTTGTAAAAATACCTATCTTATGCTAAATACGCGAGGTCCTGTTAAAAGAGTTTTAACTCAGAGTACGGGATTGATTTTATTTTATAAAGGTAATTAATCTGGCATATCGGAACTTCGGAAATCACTATGTTCTATAAAGTTAATTATTTTTGTCGTCTTACTAGGTTCACAGAATAATATTCGCAGAATTTCAGGAAACGGTAGAGTTCAAATTTAGTTAAATTCTCGTTTTACTAAGTATAGTATTGGCGGATCTCTGGAAACTAGCTGTGCGTTATAAAGATACCTATTTTATGCTAAACACGCGGGAAATTGTTAAAAGATAAAAGGGTTGTTACTAACAGATTCGATTTTAAATAAGTCTTATAAAATTACCTATTTTTTGCTAAAATTTAATTAATTTAACTTGGTCACATTTTAATTTTTACATTTGTAAGGCATATAATATTTCGTTATATGAAATGTTTCGATTAGACCGGATTTATTTTAGTTATTGAAAGGATATTTAGTTTATTTTAATAATTTCTCTTGTTTATGTTTAATAGTAAGAGTCCGTTAAAATTATAGCGAATAAATTCTGGGATTAAAATACGTTTAGTGAAAAATATATAGCTGATCTCGCGGGGTATCAGGTTCAGCCCATAATAATCTAGATTTTCATTTCGGTTAAAATTATATAGAGTAATTCCGTGAGAATCGGGGTTTATTTACAATTTTACAGATGTATGAAATTTCATTATTCTAAAAAATTATATAAAATAGTCTCGTGGGGGCCGGGGTTTATTTACGGTATACAGAAGTACAAGTTTCACTATTTTATAAAGTATATAAAATTGCTTCCGTTCGGCCCGGGTTATCTTATATTATATAGGAAAACATAGGTCCCGCGCTATTAAAACATATAAAACCGTTTCATGTGGCCGGGATTATTACGCGCGTTGGGGAAAGTCTATAAGGTAAAAATATGTTTAATTTGATTCTGGTTATTTTATATTTTATGAAAGATATTTGCCTCGCGGACTTAAACTATGAAAAATGTTTCAATTAGTTCTGGTTATACTTTAGGAGTGATGTAAACTTCGCGATTGTATAATTTGGGGTACTTCGTATTGTACGAAGACGTAAATCTCGCGTATAAAAACGTGTATAAAAAAAAAAACGTATATCATGTATTCAAACATATAAAAACTTCTAGTACATTGTTTCGTTAGACCGGGGTTGTATTATACTTATAAAGATGTTATAGGGCCTCGTTATATTGAAAATATATAAAAACCGCCTGGGGCCGGGTCTTCTTATTTATAAACTATATAAGATTTCGTTACATTTAGTTATATAAAATGCTATCGTTCGGGAATTCGCGTTTCATTTTAAGCATATATAAATATAGGGTCCCGTTTTTGAGCAATGTTAGTGTTTCGTTTAGAATTCGCGCCTTCATTTAATAAATATGAAACATGTAGATTTCAATCAGAACTATTTTAAAATGATTCGTTTAGAAATTCGCGTCTTGTATTATAAATGTGAAAATTATAGTATTCGTTTTGAGCTAAAACGTGTGAACATAGAAACACTACAGCTTTGACCGCTATTTTGTTTACTATGCCTAGGACATTCTTGCGGCGTATTAGGCTTGATGGTAAAATTTAAACTCCTACTCTGTTTAAAGTATACGTAGTGTCTCCGCCTAGATTGGCTTCACGATATACCTTATGAAATTTGTAAGTTCCGTTGTCCTAAAATTATATAAAATTACCTTCGTTTAGATCGGGTTATATCATATTCCTCGTGGAACGCGTAAACCTCGTTGTCCTGAAACTAAATAAGGATGTTTCATCTAGACCGGGTTCATTTTACATTTTAGGAAGAATATAAGTCCCGCGTCTTTCACTACATAAAATGGATTTGGTAAGATTGGGGTTGTTTATACTTGTAGAAATTACAGAATCCCGTTATTCCTAAACTATATTAAAATGATAAATTATATTAAAATGATTTAAACTATATTAAAATTTGCCGGAGAGTGGATATCAAATATTCGAGATGATAATAAAATTATTTTTTTTATTTTTTTTATTTATTTGTTTACGCCCATTAGGCTTTTACATAAAGAGTATAAAATAAATTTCAAAAAGCACATACATTAAAAGTTTCAGGAATAGCACCAAATCATGAGTATAAAAATTAAAAATGTAGAGTAGGTAACGAGCAGCAATGCGTATAGGCTTTTACATAAAAAAAATATATCATAAAATTAAAAAGAACATACATTAAACAATATAAATTACAAGTAGCAAATTATTAAAAGTACCAGGAATAGCACCAAAACATGTGTACAGAAATTATAAATATAAAGTACAAAGCGGCAATGTGTACGAAATATATATATTACCCACCATTACATATTAACAGCTGAAGTCAGTAACGAAGCAGTATTGCCTCTTTAAGTGTAAACTTTACTTTCTCCAGACTGTCGACGAAGGTGTCAATTATGCAACCATATTCATTACATTATATTAAGAATAATATAATTTTGTTATCAATGCACAAACTTGGCAATGAACTACCTACATATGTCGACATTTTAAATCTATCTCTCTCAAAATTTAAAAAACACTATATGATCATTTCTTTTCAAATATTAAATTTTTATATAATGTCTTAAATTTTTTATATATATAGCTGGCTATTCAAATTTAATATTGCTATATTATCGGTGAGTAAAAATTTCTGAGATCACTACTTTACACTTTTTGCATATATACTTTTTTTACATATATGTCTAACCTCATTATTTTTAAACTATGTATATATACTTTTTTTCATTTATACCCTTTATTTTTCTTTTACATTTAATCGTTTGTTGTATTTTAATTATGTATAAACCTGTTGTAAAAGGCTATTAAGCCGTGTAATTAATTAATAATAATAATAATAATAATAATAATAATAATAATAATAATAATAATAATA
>JADDOH010016319.1:0-28958 GCA_016648135.1 Agrypnia vestita | reverse complement strand
ACACTGTTTGGATCGTCATAGAACTTTCGCGAACCTTCTATAATATTTTCCTTCCAGAACTTTCAAGAAATTTATCGAATGTACAGGAACCTTCTAGACACACCAACACATTCCGCCACTCAGTTTAGAACCTTATAAAATGTTCGGGAATTTTCTAGAACCATCTCCTTCCAGAACTTTCTAGAGCAGGTTTTTCCGGAACCTTTTAGACTCACCGACACAGTCAGCGCGCCTATTTTGAAATAATCTGAAGCATTTGCGGCCTTCCCATAACAAAACAATGTGCTAGAAAGCACATTTTCGGCACCCATTCCCACCCACGCTCAGCCACCCCCACCAAACTCGCATATTTTCGATGTGACACCAAGGGCTATCCACCACCATAACCACCGGTGGGTGGTTGTGGCTGGTTGTGGAGAAAACTTGGCGGATAGGGAAACACGGGTTTCTTTATATATATATATATTGATACAGCACAGTCAAAACTAGATGCTCATTTTTATCACACAACATTTTTATCACACAAAGAGAATACAATTCTCTTAGTAACTTTGTTTGTCATTAAGGCTGCCAAGACGGCTACGCTGTGCTAGATGGCAGTATTTTCACAGCCTTAACTTGTGGCCGAAACTATGCATACGAATCTAACTATAACAGAAGGCGCTGTTTACACGAACATACTACAATTTCGCGACAATTTTATTTGTTGTAAGATTTAATTTTAATTGGCATTTTGTAACAAACTGAAGCAAGTTACCTAGAATTTCAGCGATAAGAAATTATAGGTCATTTGATTACACAGAAACGTTGAGTTTATTCATATTGTAATGTGTGATTGAAGAAATATTTTGGTTACATTTTAGGTTCCTTTCTCATTATTTTTTGTTGTTGTGGCTAGTTAATTTATGAAAAATAATTTATTAATGTAAAACTGAAATTTAAAGCAAAGTAAGTTTTATGTATAAATACAATGTCCCTCATTTACTTGTATAAAAATAGTTAAGAGTATAAGAAGAAACGTTCTACTTTCTACTAATTGACTAGCCTACTTCCATATTGGTACCAGAACTCGACAATTTATTTCGTTTTTATCCACAATTTATGATAAAAAAATATATTTTTAAATTAATCTCGTTAAATAAAAAATCGTTTTTTTACGGTCATTAGATATTAATTATGATATATGTATATTAATATATCGATAATAAATGGATGCGATAACGCATCAAACTAAATTATATCATATAAAAATTCAACGTTTTATAAAAATATTAAGTAAAGTAAAATACGTTCGTATGAATAGGTATGTAATATTTTATTTATTTATTTTTATTTGTTTTATATCTAATATATATAATGCAAGAATATTTATTTTTGACACCTTCATAATTACCGATAAACCACCGATAAACTTTACCGATTTAATGATAATGCCATCTTTCGGTAAATTTGCAGCCCCTTATTATTATATTAGTGACTGTAAATCATTTTCATTTATTTTTTTTCCACATCATGTTTTTTTTTAACAGCGTTTCTGTCGTCCTTGGAAGATGCTGAGAAATTTGAACTCCAAACAAATAATATAGAACACACCGAAAATTGTATTTAAATTGTCTTATAAATTTGGAAACTCGCTGTGTGTGACATTCTCAGACGATATTTTTTAAATACATATCCAAGTTTAAACTTTCACCATCTTTAATCACTTTTGAGTTTTTTGCCTTTCGAGGAGAAAATAATTCTCAAGAAGTTAGCTCTTCTAATTATTCTACTAATTAAGTAGTGAAAGTTGTGAACTTAAGTTAAGAAATTATAGGAAAGCTTTCCAGCTTTTCCACCTGCTCAATAATTAATAAATAATTATTAGTCATCTCAATAGATTATCATGAAATATTTATAAAATTATGCTTATACTAAAAGTTATTATTTTGTTATAATTTTTGTAATAAAATTGCCGGGCATGCTTCACATATTATCTTGTCAAAATCATACAATAAAAATCGTATTTTAAATAGAATTTTTCCTCGTCACTTTTGTCGTAGACGGCGTTTTGGTATATATTTCATTAGTCATCATCAGAGCTGATGCAATCATTTTTTTTAATAATCTTTTTTTTTTATTTACGCTTCAACTGGCCAAGCGGCCCAATCACAGAAGCGAAACACATCACAAAACATCCAGGCTAGAGTAAATCACATAGAATAATTGTGACCTCAACGGAAATTGAACCCGGAACCTCGGTGTGAGTATTCAGTGTCATACCGACTGGACTACGAGGGCCGTCGTTTTTTTTTCAAATTTCTTAGTATACGACTATTCTGATTGCTATTACAAGTACATACAGTTACATTGTAAAGAATCGAATCATTGTTCAAAAACTTCTTAAAGATCTCCATTATTAATTCTTCTGTAAGTCTGTATCATTATTAATGATTTTAAATTCAATGCTGTTTGTATCTCGCATTGCAAAAATATTGTATTTTAGCGTCGTTCAAAATATTTTTCTACAATCAGACCAGACTAAAAATTTTAAAAACATACAACAGATTTATTTATGTACTTACTTACTTAATTAACATCACGCCGTTTCCCCGTGGGGGTAAGCAGAGAGGATAGAGCGCCACACTCTTCTGTCCTGACATACAACTCTCGCCTCATCCACATTCATATATCTTCGCATGCAAGCTCGACGGTTGTTGAGGCTTCTAACAAGACCATCCTCCAATATCAGGTTAATATGGTCGTGCCACGTTTTTCGAGGTCTCTTTTTCTTTCTCTAACCGTCAACACTTGCGTTATATGTCATTCTTACTATTTTTCCTCATTCGCTCAACATGCCCAGACCACCCGAGCGACTCTTTTTTAATTCTATTAATTACGCTAAGATCACCTTTAAATTTATTCTCATATATTCATTCTTTATTCTATCATAAATGGATTTGTTACACATACGTCTGAGAGATCTCATCTCCACTGCATTCAGTCTACTTTCGTGCCAGCTCCAGGCTTTACTTCCATATATCAGTATTGGTACCAGAGTTCCATTACGTACCGCTTTTCTTGCCTCCGTATTGCCTTAACTTAAGTTATATTCATTTAAAAAAATTCTATTAAGTTTAACCAACATAAAAAGCAGTAACATAATTTTTAATAAAATGAAAGCTTTCGTTATTTTTAAAAAGAGTTTACGTAATGTACCCATTAAAAATTGTCATATTTTGATGACATGAAAAAATATGAAAGCCGAAACACTACAGAATCAAGGCCCTTTCAGAATGTAATAATAAAGTACTTTAAGAATTCATAAACCATAGAAAATCTCTTAAAATTTAATTTCCCAAAACGGAGAAAATTTACCGAAATGCTTTCATCAAAATTACAACCCAAATCGTAATTATTTTTTGGGCCAATATTTTAATGGAAATTTATTTTAAGAAATGTAAGTTTAGGGAGACCATTAGAATTAGGCTATTAAATTTTAAGTGAATATATTTTTCACAATAATTTACTGCTATATTAAGTTTATAGAAGTTAATCATTAATTAATATAAATTAACTTTGTTCAAACCACTTATTTATTGAAAAAAATCAACATGTTTGAAAGCCAATGGCTTCTTCATCAGGAAAAATGAATTAATTTTCCTGATGAAGAAGCCATTGGCTTTGAAACATGTTGATTTTTTTCAATAAATAAGTGGTTTAAACAAAGTTAATTTATATTAATTATAATTATGTTACCACAAAATAAATTTGCTACATTTGAAGAAGAAGTAATCATTAATTGTTTAAAGGCAGTGTATTTTTCTTTTATTTAAATATATATACTATTTACTGTAAAGGTTTCCGTTATGCAGTTTCAATGCATTTTTTTTATTTATTTCAAAAAATCCTCGTTTACAAATAAAGGTACTTAATACTAATTTAACAATAAAATATAAGATAAATTACACTTTTTTTTGTTAAATTTGTGGATTATGCCACTCTACTAGGCTACGCCTGTCCCAGAGTGGCGTTATAGAACACAATTATAATATTTTTTGAATTCGTCAGTAATATTAAATCGCTAGATGGCTGCCCTCTTTTATCTATGCTGAATATCAAATACTTAGTTTTTTGAGATTGACTGTTAGCAAATTATTATCCAGCCAGTGTTTTACTATGTTGCAACCCAGTTCAGCTGCTTTGAAATCAAATTTTTTTAATCTCTTTTGTTTGTACTTAAGTTTATTTAATATCGGTAAGATTTTACGCATTTTAAATAGTTTGTTAGGTTGGTCCTTACATTTTTGCGATAGTCTTTTTATAAAAATGGCAAGAGCTCATAATTCGTAAACCAATTATTTAGACGCTTAATATTTATTTATTTATTTATTTATTTAACGCCCTTATGAGCTTTTACAAGAATACAGAATATAAATTTAAAAATAAATATCATAAGACAGATAAAATAATAATACAGATAAAGGGTACAAATAATAATAGTTAAAGGGTAAAATAATAATACAGAAAAATTTATTATCGATTTCCATTTCGTTGAGATGTAAAGAATTGTATCAGCTTTGTCCTAAACACAGTTATCTTTGAATTGATGTATTTTGATGTAGCAGTTTGATCCAATTAGCCATTCAATATAATTTGTTGATGTTACGTAGGTATATAATATTACACATTGTTTGAAGCATCCAATTCGTACGGTTTCCACAATAAACTAATTAATTATTATCATCCCCTGATACAAAATCTCTCTGTCAGACGGATTCCTCAGGGACGAGGGGCGAGATCTCCTCGCAACAGCTCCAAGACAATTCGCCTATGATTTGAACCCTATTTGGTAGTCCGAATTAATAATGTAAATATTCCAAATGCGTATGTTAATGAATTACATTTTTGTTGTGATTAAATAGCTCACTTAGGAGGATTGCCTATATAAATGAAGAAAGATAGGATATTTACTTTATCTGTTTCTTATAGTGCCATCTCTTATCGAAGGTCGGCGATCATAATAGCGATCACGATTATATTCACCACAATTCTCTTATACCAGTCCCTCAAGTTACATGGCCATGAGATGCAGTAACTTCCTGCATTTTTTACTTACTTTCTTTTAACTCGTGGCATCTGCTTGCTTGTTTTCTTGACGAAAAAAAATTGGATCGATTTTTAACCCTTTTCCCGTGATACAATCGAGCTGAAACTTTGCAAGCAGACTTGTGGCGACGATCAAAAAGATATATCAAATTTTTGTTAAATAATAATAATAATTATAGCATTATTTTGGATTTTTAGAAATTTTAATGGTTTTTTTCAAATTGGAATCATTACAAAAGTTTGATAACTACCAACGGCGCCGGCGGCCCGATAACGTCACGGAATATTTAAAATTTGAATTACTCCGTCAGAAAGTATAATAGGTACTTCACTACGAATTTCGAAAATTTATGACAATTGGTTCACAGATGACAGCACACTTCGGTTTTTTGGGAAGAAATCAAATAATAAAGAGATATTTTTAGAGATTTTTGACATAGATTTTTATCTAGACATGTTTCATTTTCAGTCAGTCAATTATTACATGATGGTAAACTTAATTTACAAAGAAAGGGAGTAAAATAAAAACTTGGTTTTTATGGGTTTGTTTTTTTATTCATTCCCAATTCCACTATTTCTCCCTAAATGATGATTTTGCTAAGGCTACATTTTGGTCTTCTCATAATATATCAGAGATACCCGAGATTTCTTACGTCAACATTCTATCTACCTGGAAAGCTTTCACTATGCGTCTATACAGCCACATCTCAAAGACCTCGACTCTAATAATCAATTCTCGGTTTAGAGTTCATGCCTCCATCTTCTATATATAAACTTTAATAATTAAAAAAAATAGTATACCAAATTTAAAAGACTAACAAACTTTCGGTGACGCCTTTCTCTCACTGGGGTAAGTAGGTAGGTAGGGGCTCAATAACAAGGTAAAGTTGGCAAAGAGGATTTCTCGCTAAAGGTTGCGTAAAGCAAAGTTAAAATGGTTACAATGTACAGCTAACAAAATAGCTAAGAAGTTGCTTCTCAACAAACAACTGCTAGGATCTCTTTTAAACGGGACCACTTGTTTATTACTGTCAGCAGTCAACAATAGTCAGTTTTTTATAACTCTCACTTGTTTTTGCAGTGACAAAAAAGCCATCCACTTTTTCCGCGGGGCCTAGTTGTCACGTAGCAAAACAGAGATGGCCCAGCAGCACGTAAATACTAAATACATTGTAAAGACATCCTTTAAAAAATAATAATGTCAGGTGATACAGGATTCTCCGACACTTCAGACGTTTTAAAATGAATTCGAAATACCTAAAAACCGATAGAATACCAGGAGTATGCGAGAAAATTACAGAAATCGAATAGCGTATATTACCAGTGAACAACTAAAACCACACACAAGCGAGTAGATCCGATCGAATATAGTCAGAGAGCGAAAAAAGTGTGGAATATTCTCGAGTGCGAATAGCGAAATAGTGTCTGTGTCCAGTGTTTCTGTTTATAAATTTTTTTATTTTTTTTATTTTTTTTTTATATTTTTTTTTTATTTAAAAAAAAATCCTTGTTTACATATAAAGGTACTTAATACCAATTTAACAATAAAACATAAGATAAATTACACATTTTTTTTGTTTTGTTTAATTTGTGGATTATGCCACTCTACTAGGCTACGCCTGTCCCAGAGTGGCGTTAAAGAACACAATTATAATATTTTTTTGAATTCGTCAGTAATATTTATTTTCATAATAGTAGTAATTATGTATCTACAAAGTATCAAGTGGAATGTTAGTGAAAGTTGAGTGAGTCATAAGTCCAAGTGTCCAAATGTGTAGAATAATTGTTTATTGTAAAAAGGGTTAAAGTTTTGTTTAAGATTATTTTTTAGTTTCCTTAAATAATTTACTTATTTATATAGGTATATAATATTTATAGACATTATTATGCAATTACAGTAAGTAAAATTTGGATCCCACCGTTGCGAATCCATGACAATGTCTAAGCAAAACTAAAGATATACCGTTACAATTTATTAGTTTTTCCTGGGATTTATGGATCTGGGAAGCAATTCCCTTTATACTTGCGCGTGTACGATAACGTGTTTGGTAATGAAAATGACTGCAGAGGCACAGCTAAAATGAGGTTTAATGAATTTTCTAATCCGTCGCCTGCCTCGCCCATAACGGTGGGATATTTACAGGCGGGGATGACAGCCCCAACTATAAATTACGTCTAATTGTCACCCCATCTTGCGCGGGGGAGGAAATCTCCAAACTTGGGCACTAATCGACGCTCCTAGGTTTAATTCGGGGACAGGCGGATACTTAAATCGTAGATTTATTCTCAAAGGACATCTCAGTTCCGAATATTTAAGAGATATTTAAGTGTTATTAGGAAAAGAGTGTATTTACCCATTAATAAAAAGGATGATCATTTCTCTTCTTGAATTTGAATTGGAAGTTTCTTTGTGAAATGGCTTTTTGTTTACCTGCGAGAATTTAAAGCTTTATAATTTTATATATGAGGTTTATAGTAGCCAAATCAACATAATAATGAAATTTAGATAAACGTAATATTATTAAGTAATTAAATGTTACGGCGTTTACCTTGTGGAAATCCATTATGAATAAATAATGAAATAAAACAATCAACTTTGTTTTTTTCCACTTACATTTAAGCCACTTGTTTCACTACATGTTTTGGAAACGTCCGTTTCCTTCATCAGGTGAATTAAGACTGAGGTATGTAGGAATGGTTGTCTGGTGTGTGTGTTGTGGATTCGGTAGAAGTGGAGGGGGTATCTAAGTGGTGGGAGATCGGGAACATTGTAAGAAGGGGTGATGTGAAGGGTTGTATTTGATTATTGATTATGTTATTTGTTGTGTTTATGTTTTTATGAATTTCAAGTGTTTCTAAATTATTTTGTTTAAGGCCGTATGTCTGTTTATGTAGGATGTGCCTCACAAATTTTTTCAGAATACGCCAACCACATTATAGAAAATAACCACACTTTCAGCAATACAAAAATACACATCCTACATAAACAGACATACGGCCTTAAACAAAATAATTTAGAAACACTTGAAATTCATAAAAACATAAACACAACAAATAACATAATCAATAATCAAATACAACCCTTCACATCACCCCTTCTTACAATGTTCCCGATCTCCCACCACTTAGATACCCCCTCCACTTCTACCGAATCCACAACACACACACCAGACAACCATTCCTACATACCTCAGTCTTAATTCACCTGATGAAGGAAACAGACGTTTCCGAAACATGTAGTGAAACAAGTGGCTTAAATGTAAGTGGAAAAAAACAAAGTTGATTGTTTTATTTCATTATTTATTCGTAATATTATTAAGCGGTAGCCTGGGAGCCTAAAATTTATTTATTTATTTTTACGCCCAGGAAATAATATAGTACAATAGATGTAATAAAGTAGTGCGATTATACATTTTAACTTAATTTTTTTAAATAAAATTCAGTAAAACAAAATAAGATATAATACAGTCATGAAAAAAGGATTAAGTAATCAATTTATTGCAAATTTTTACATGAAAAATATTAATATACAATGAATATTATATATAATAGTGTAAAATATTATAATTGAAATGTTAAAGTAAAAATCCATTTAAAAAATTTAAAAATAATTCATGCAATAATAAAAAGAAAACAAGCAAGGTAAACAATACAAAACACGAGTAAATATTTAAAAAATAAAGATAGACAACAAAATATAATTTAAAAATTTTAAAAATAATAAACTCAATGCAGGTAATAAAACACATTAGATAAACAATACAAAAACTTGAGTAAGTATATATTTAAAAATTAAAAAAAGACAACAATATAAAAAATTTATATCTGCGATAGATAGATAGTAAAATAAAATTACTTTACATAATTTTTACTTTAAATTTACCTAGAAATTGGTTGATTTTTTTCAAAAAGGTGAAAACATTCTTATGAAATGGGTTGAAAAGCTTAAAAATAAACATCTTCCAAAATTTTGATAGATATGTTATTCTATCATGGGTGGAAATTGTGTTAACATTGTGTAAAGTGATCACTTAAGCCAGCCGTACGATAGGTCGTAATCCCTATGAACACTTTAGTGAAGTGAACTAAATACAGAAAATGTGGCTTAAATGGAAGTACTTATAATTAATTAGGTACTGACGAAAAGGGACAGAATTACCGGTATAAGTTATAACGGGAATATTGAGAGGAGAGGAAAAGAGTTGGCGTATGTATTGTATTATATTGTGAAGCTAATTCATTTTTATTTCTATATTTTCCAAATGATTAATTTTACTTATTTAACGTAATTCAATAAGTGTTTTTGTTGCTGATTTTAAAGCCATAATGGATTTAAATATCTGCTATGGGCTTAAAATTAATTTTCTCTTTATAAAATTATAAAACGTACAAATATCTTTAAGAGCAGTTATCACTATTTCCCAAATAATCATTTAAAACACTTTTATTTTAATTTCATTGAAAGATTTGGCAGATACTTCGTGGAGCAACATTATAATTTTAAAAATATGTTTTACATTACTTTGTAATACACATCGCCGCTGCTTAAAAAATAACAATTTCTCCGAATTCGCCAATCATATAATTAACACCAATCATTCTTTCGATAGTCACAAATTAAAATTACTCCACTCGGTTCCTCGTAGACGATGGATAATGAATAGTTTGGAAACCGTTGAAATCCTAAAAAATTTAAATTCTGGAAACACATTAATAAATAATATCACATTTCAGTCCACTTCACCACTCCTAGAGCTGTTCGGTGAAAAAAATGCCCTTCCCCGCCGCGCGCCCCCCTGACCCCCTGACCTACCCAATTAGATTGATAAATTTTGTATTTAAGTAAGTTATCATCTATACCTGATGATGAGAGGGACTGCTCCTCTCGAAACTATAGTTGTAATTTAATAGCTCATATTGTGTGTGTATTACAAGTAAAGTAAAACATATTGTTTAAATCACTTTTATTTTCTTCAGTTGCATAGTCGCGATTTTGTTTTTAAAACTCACATATGTATATATTATTAATATCTCATTACAGATCATTTTAAAACTACTAATTCAAATGAAATCACCTGTTTATTCGTGTAGATAAAACTTTTCACAATAAAGCAAGTAGTTTAGTTCACATATCAAGATTAAATTTTAGATGTTGTAAATTGTCGTTCTGTTTTCACCTGTATTAGCAATTTAGGTGAAACTACCCAGCCGTAAAGTTCAAACATTAATTGAGCAAAAGAAATACTGCTTTTGTACGGCAAATAAAAATAACACCCATTCGCGTAGAATTTAAGTCGCAGGTACCTACCCACCTGGTTGTGGCATTTAATACAAAGGGGGTTTGTAAAAAAACGTGAGAAAATTTCGTGACATTTGTCTAAAAGACGTGTTCGCGTAGTTTAATTCCTTCTTAACATACATTTTTATTCCCGTAGCTTTTTTTCTTTGTTGTCTTACAATTTTTTACATTGTTTTATTAATTTATATTTTTAGTGTTGATAGTATAATAAATTTTAGGATAAACACAACACACACCAATATAATAATAATGAATTTAATAATCGCATACGTTATTTCTCGCTTAGACTACTGTAATGGAAATAAACAAATTACAATATGTTTTTAATGTCGCCGTAAGACTCGTTATCGACATTAAAAGTTTACGCATATCTCACGCCATATTTAAAAACTTCAAAGGCTTAAATGTCCAGAGAGGATTGAATACAAGCTATTTCTCACAAAATTCAAGGCTATTCACAACATGGCCCCTCAATACATAACCGAATTCTACATTCCATTCTCCGCAAATAATAGACAACTAACACTTTGCTCAGCATCAACATCTACAAGTAGATTAGTTGAAGCAAATCGCGTCCACAAAACTAATTTTGGTGACTATGCTTTCACGGTGGATGGACCAAAGTTATGGAATAAACTACCTGATAAACTGAGACAAACAGACGGCTTACCACAGTCCATTAAAACAACTAAAGACACACTTATTTAGAGAATCATATAAAAATCTATAGAATCAAACCGTTACAAAACTTATGTTTTCCACTCCTAGTATGTACTCCGCGAGAACATCTGATTCTTCCTGGCACTCCCAACTATTATAGTTTTAAACGTTAATTCTATTTTTTGTATGTCATCTATTTCATAAGTAAATAAGTTTTATTAGCCAGAAAGTTGTTCTGTAATATTTTTTTTGTATAAATGGAGATCAACGGCATTCCCAGGACCATTTTGTATTCCCATATCGGTCCTACTCATACATCGCCAGCATTTTTTTACTCTATGGGCCCTGGTGACCCGGCAAGGAGAGGACTGCAAAAGTCCATTCATTGTCCCTCTCCACAGTAGGAAACTCTTTATTAAAGGAAAGTAAACAAAAAATACATACAAAATCAAAAGAAACATATGTAGTAACGGAGAACATAGTAAAAACATAAATCTATGGAGCAGTGAGGGGGGGGACCGGAAAGGGACGAGCGGCGGAAAAAGGAGGGAAAGGGAAAGGGAAATGGAAAGGGAAATGGAAAGGGAAATGGAAAGGGGAAAGGGAAAGGGAAAAGCGGAAAAGGGAAGGGAAAGGGAAAGGGAACAGAAAGGGCAAGAGAAAGAGAAAGTGAGAAGAAAAGAGAACAGGGAAAGGGAAAGGGTAAAGGGAAAGGGGGAAAGGGATAAGGGGCAAGGGAACAGGGAAAGGGAAAGGGAAGAGGGAAAGGAGGGAAAGGGAGGAAGGGAAAGGGAAAGGGAAAGGGGAAAGAGGAAAGGGAAGGGAAAGGGAAAGGGAAAGGGAAAGGGAAAGGGAAAGGGAAAGGGAAAGGGAAAGGGAAAGGGAAAGGGAAAGGGAAAGGGAAAGGGAAAGGGAAAGGGAAAGGGAAAGGGAAAGGGAAAGGGAAAGGGAAAGGGAAAGGGAAAGGGAAAGGGAAAGGGAAAGGGAAAGGGAAAGGTAAAGGGAAAGGGAAAGGGAAAGGAAAAGGGAAAGGGAAAGGGGAAAGGGGTAAAGGGAATAGGGAAAGGGAAAGGGACAGGAAAGGGAAAGGGGAAAGGAAGGGAAAGCGCGAAGAGGGAAAGGGAGAGGGACAGGGAAGGCAGGGAAAGGGAAAGACGGGCAAGGGAAATGAAAGGGGAAAGGGAAAGGAAAGGAAAGGGAACGGGAAAGAGTTCCCTTTCACTTTCACAGCGTTTAACTGTCAATTTAACGGGCCCTTTACCTTTCCCTGACCTTTCCATTGACCTTACATTCCATGTATACGTGCCCTTTCCCTTTCCATTTAAGAGTTTTCCTCTTCCCTTTCCCTTTCCCTTTCCCTTTCCCTTTCCCTTTCCCTTTCCCTTTCCCTTTCCTTTCTTTCCCTTTCCCAGGACCGTTTTATGAGCTAATATTGACACATTGGCCTTACTCATACGTCACCTGGTTGACATTTTACTCTACTCTGACTCTAATGGCTATCTCCGTGCTGGGCCGTGTATAGGGCGGTCCAGCAGGGAGATGCAAAGCAAAGCCCAATCACTGTCCCCTTCTCGCAGAAACATAATTTTTATTAACATACTACAATACATAGCATAAAAAGTATTAAGTACAGAAGTATTTGACAGCCGACGAAGACCATAGAAATCGTAGAAATAGCTGTCAGTGAAAACGAATAATAAGTGCGAATTATAATCGGCCAGTAATAGAAGTATTTGAGTGCCCACTTGTGTGCGGAATATTGTCGATAGTGATCAAAGCGATAAAACAGCGTAACATAACATATGTCACAGGAGATTCTATGCGAAAGTTAAGTTAGTTACCAATTTTATTAATATTATTATTATTAGGTCCTTACATATGAAATTGGCGTTTTGCCGTACTGGCAAATTTGATCTCAAATATCTTCTCTTTGGTTAGGAATTCCAAATCCAAATTTATACAGCTATTTACTGATGTATTTGTGTTTTTAAAATTATAATTCATTTGTTTTTTCCTCAATTGTTTTTTTCTTTGCGTCACTCAGTTTACAAAATGAAAAACTCGAAATATCGCGTTATTTACGAGTACGAGTTCCACCGTGGCACCAGTGCTGCAGAAACGGCTCGAAGGATTAATGATGTGTATGGCGACGGTGCCGCAAAAGAAAACACAGTGCGTTTTTGGTTCCAACGTTTTCGTTCTGGAAATTTCGACCTGCAGAACAAGCCCCGTGGACGGCCGGAGACCAAAGTTGATAATGAAGAATTGAAGGCTATTGTGGAAGCGGATCCATCGCAAACCACATCCGAGTTAGCTGCAGGCTGCGGTGTTAGTGATAAAACTGTTTTAATCCACTTGAAGCAAATTGGTAAGGTGAAAAAGCTTGAAAGGTGGGTACCTCACGAATTGAGTGAAGCAAATCAACAAACGCGCGTTGACTGCTGCGTTGCATTACTCAACCGGCACAATAATGAAGGGATTTTAAATCGAATCATTACCTGTGATGAAAAGTGGATCCTGTACGATAATCGGAAGCGGTCATCGCAATGGCTGAACCCTGCCGAACCAGCCAAACCATGCTCCAAGCGAAAATTGACTCCTAAAAAGTTACTTGTGAGCGTTTGGTGGACTAGTGCTGGTGTCGTTCACTACAGCTTTCTTAAATCTGGCCAGACGATTACGGCAGATGTCTAGTGTCAGCAACTGCAAACCATGATGGAAAAGCTAGCTGCTAAACAACCGAGGCTGGTTAATCGCTCTAGGCCACTGCTGCTTCATGATAACGCTAGACCACACACTGCAAAACAGACGGCTACCAAATTTAGAGGAGCTTCAATTGGAATGTCTAAGACATCCAACGTACTCTCCGGACCTTGCCCCAACAGATTACCATTTTTTTAGAAATTTGGATAACTTCTTGCAAAGGAAAAAATTCAACTCCGTTGGGGCAGTCCAAACCGCCTTCAAAGATTTTATTGATTCCCGTCCGAATGGTTTTTTTAGTAAAGGGATCGATGAACTACCTATGAGATGGCAAAAGTGCATAGATAGCAGTGGTACATACTTTGATTAATTAATAAATTATAATAAAAAAAAATCGGCTTTATGTTCCTCCCATACTAAACGTCAATTTCATATGTAAGGACCTAATATTTTAAACATGCTAGAAATTTTTACGATTTTGATGCTTTTCAAATATTGTTTATTCATATAAAAAGATGATTTTAAACGATATATTGTATCTATATTCGCACTTTGAGTCTTCATTCACTATTAAAAAGCTACATTTTTTATTAAAAATACATTAATTATTATTTTAAAATAAAAGTGTGAAATGTGTCAAGAAATAGCGCAGTTTTGAATCAGATGCCGCGTGCCGTGCGGGAGAGGCGTACGTTTCTCTGTAGTCCGTACACTTTTTCATAAAAAAGTCACTTTAAAACGTGTTTTTATGCCAAATTTCACATTAGTTCAAAATAATACCATGTTATATATTCGAAAGCAATCTTTTCGTCGCAGATAATGAGTTTTTTTTTAACTAGTTTGATATTATTTTGCTTTTCTACTGATAAACTCACATTGAACTTGTGTCAGATTGTCTGTCATATGCGTGCTTTGGTGACCTTGCAGGCGGCGGTATATTCGCGAAGATGTCGTTGTAATTTATAAAGTCAAGTAAGATATTAATTTACGACATAATTTTAAAAATATAGATTAATGGTTGTTAATTTTCTTTTTAATTCAATACATATTGTTGGAGTAGTTTTTTGTTTATTTTAGATAAAAAAATATTTGAATTAAGTTTAATTCACAGGTGTTTTGACATTTCAGTCGCAAGTCAAAATAATATCTAAATATGCTTATGCGACATAAGTTTTAAATTAAAAAAACAGTGATATAAGAAAAATTGTTGTTTACTATTTACACATAAATTATTGGAGAAATATAAATACGCTTTTGTAAATTCTAGACTTAAAACATTTAAAATTCTAATAATAGTGCGCGAGCATGACTTGCGTTCCCACATATTTTAAACGTGTGTACTCCGTATGGTTGTCTCATTTCCTCGCAACCTTTCTGTCTTGCATGACATGTAAATAATATGCTCGTGCAAGGTTTATCTTATATGACGTTTGTTGATGTCTCGATCTCGTATTGAAGTAGCATGATCTATCGATGCATATCGCCGCTTTTGACAGCTTGAAAATTGTATGTCCCGCCTTAACAATACGCAAATTCTTTGAGGCCTCCAAGGTCATCAAATCAGATAGTGATGTAGAAACTGACACCCGTTTAAACATATAAATATAGAAAAAAAATGTAAATTAATATAAAACTAATTTAAAAACCTTATATGCAATGAATCAATTGCTTTCGATAGTATAATATAATAATAATCATTCGAGGAATATTTTTTCTTCTGAAAGAAGCCTTGGACTTTGTGGTTACATTATTATTATATAGTGGTGAAAACAAAGTGATTTGTGTCTTATTTTAATATAATAATACTTTTTATTAATGTAAAATTTGGCATAGAAGTACATTTCATAGAGAAATAAGTGAAAAAGAATAATCGGCCATAGGTATACGCCTGGCTCTCGCCCCTGCCTGTCGCTATAACAACGTCATTTATATTTCGTATTTTGGAATTTTTATTTTTAAATAATAATTAACGTATTTTTAATTAAAAAACTAACTTTTAATTAGTGAGTAAAGCTTCAAAATACGGGAGTAAATAGAATATATTGTTTATATGAATAAAAAGCCTTTTAAAATGACCAAAAATGTAAAAATTTGTTGCAAATTTAGAGATTTATAACTTCGTTAATATTTAACATTTCTTAATTATTTTTATATGGTTTTTTCATCATAATCTTTAAACTCGTAAAAAACATTCTGCATATATATAAATATTCAGAATCTATTGATTTTGAACAGAAAGCGAATTTATTGGCAGCGGCCTGTCGATTAATCCTTATATTTTCTCAATTATTGTAAATAATTTTCAATTTATTACCTTTATATAAGAACAGATGTTCTATCTAATTTATCATCCTAAAAAATTATAGTCTTGCACAGTGGTTCCCAAAGTTAACAGAACCGGGACCCACCAAAAAGAAATTAAATTTTCGGGACCCACCTTCTGCCTCACATTTTCCCAATTCATATTGTAACCATACGAAAGACTGCTCAATTAAGAAAAAAAGAAAAACCTCCAAATATAATCGAAATTTTTGATTACGAAAAATGTTAATATGTGATATTTTAATTGGAAGAATAAATTTGTTGCCTCTTTTTTGTCATAACAGCATTAGCGTTGACTTCAATTTTAGTCATTTTTAATTGCAGTGAATTCAATACGTCCAATTTATTTCTGTATTTAGTCTTAATAGAAACTATGGCAGAAAATTCCACTTCACATAAGTATGAGGTAGTAAAGGGGAGAAGGACTTTCATGGCTTCGTCAGATGAGCAGGGATAAGTGTCAGCAACTGAAAGCCAGAATTTTGCTAATTGCTTGCGATTAAAAGTATTTTTCAGCGACGCATCTTCTGATAAATCAATAAGCTCTTCACTTACTTTTGTTGACATTTCAGTCGGTATGTTGTCTTGAAATGTATTTTAAATCTAGTTTATCCTATTGAACTTTTTCATCTCTTCTTCATTGGCGTTAAAGTTTTTTTTCAACTCTGTTTAATGAGTGAAAATTGCAGACACTACATTGATATCTGGATGCACTTCTTTAACAATAATAAACACGACCCGGACAAGACGTGTTGTGACTGCAACCCACCTAATATCCGCTCGCGACCAGTAGTTTGGGAAACACCGGTCTAGCATATACATTCTGATATAAATTAATATTAAAAACCCACAATGTCGTAAAAACGTTGAAAAAAAAAAATTGTTAATTGTTTATTGTTTGTCTAGTTATTAATGTATACGGCAAATTTCACATTTAATCAATTTTGACAGGTTTACATATGTATATGTTGAATTTTTCAAAGAATTATAAATCTTTCTTAATTTCGTAATAAATACCCATTTTTTCTTTTCTATTGAAAATTTATATTGATAATAGTAAAATTAAAAATGACTTTTACTTTTAGGCTTAATATTTTTGTTTTTGCTAAACTATTCTTACATTATTTTTTCAGATTTCAGATATAAATCCAGAAATGTTACTTTGTGTTTCCGATGGCTTCATGCTCAATCTGAGTTCCGTTCTTCTAAGATTGTGTCAACCCTTTTGTTCAGCTGCCGGTGACACCAAATACCTGAAGATTGATCCTACTTACTGTGCTGTCGAGGTATAAGCAAAATCAAATTATTTTTCAAGTTAGGCGATAATACTAACATAAATCTTATACTTGTAGCCAAAACTCATATTAAAGAATTTTTTTTTATAAATTGTGTTTTATTATTTTGAATCTTAGGATGCACAGAGGGAAGCTAAATCTGTTCACATGAAAGGATTACAGGAAGAGACGTGTATTGTTCCTCCGAAAGAAGTGTTCCAGGACAATGCACCGCCAAGGCCCACTGCAAAGACCTACAACTTCTTAACAGAATGTTTCTTCATGGCACACAAATCCCTAGACTTGGGTAAGACATAATACAGTAATATGCATGGGTAGTTTTAGTTTGCGCTAATTTCTCATACTTGTATGCGTTTAAAATTGTTTTTCACTTTTTTACATTCCTCTTTTGGTATGTGTATGTGTTAAAATGTTTAGTTTTCTTTGGAAGTACATAGTCGTTCTGACTTATCTTATTATTTCATGTATTTTTGGATGATTATTATTGGATGATTCTAAAAGCTGTGCTGTGTGTTGGTCTGAAAAAAGGCAAAATGAATATCGAAAATTTCGATTATGGCCTTCCAAATGTTACAAAATTGAAAAAAATATTTTGATTTTTTTCACAAGTGAGAACAGCAAATATCAGTATTGGATACTTTAGTAATAGAAACAATGCAATCTTTGCATTAGCATAATAAATATTGCGTTTTCGAAATGATTTCTTAAAATTTTCGAAAATAAATACATTTTTCCCAAAATTAACATCTTTTTTCTTGAGATTTATGATTTTTGGAGAATTTATCTGTCGCATCGCGATGTTTTTATTTTTATTGGGACCTTGCATTTCGAATTAAAGGGATTCCGCCTAATTCAAAATGTTTTTCATTGGGTCGCTTCTACTGTATATATGTGTACAAAAAAGCCTGTACTTTATTCAGATTTACCTAACATTTTATTTGTTATGCCGTTGAATAGTTAGAAGATTTTCTAGTAATTTTTATATATATATATTTTTTTTAGGATATCGAGTTGCTATAGACAAATTATCTAGATTGAGTCAAGATCTGAGTCGTGCGCAGCGTGCATATGCGGATATCTTGGCTGGTGTGCTCTCTAACTCAGGAAACAATGTTGCCGATGCACTTCGCCAGCGTATAGAACGTGATCTTGTCAGGTATCTACTCTCATTTCTTCTAGATGTTTTTTTATAGTTTTGTAAAGTCAAATAATTATTTAATAAATATATGTTATCTGGATCTTACCAGCTTCTTCAGCTCTTTAACAATTACAAGAAAACATTGTACATACCAGTTTTAATTTTGTCACTTTGCCAATAAAAGCCACAGATTCTACTCTTTGTTTGTTAAATTTTGTCTTAAAAATAATTTTTGTGGAGGACATTCATTCCCAGCAGAGTCATTGAGCTCGTATTTAACTTTATCACTGTTTGCATGCTTTGTATTATATTGTAATTAAACAGCTAACTTGTCTTTGACAATGAATGAACCCCTTAGCTAAGAGGTTTTTTTTCATTTTCAGATTTGTGTCGATGAGATGTGTCTTACTGGAGCCCCAGTTTATATCATTATTGGCAAACTTACATTCTGTTACATGTAATTGGTTGGTGCAAGTAGCGATCCATCCCGTACCAGATAATACCGTATTGGATGCATATGCACCTTTAACATTCCTCGAATTAACATTTCCTATAGCTAGTGAAACACCCGATACTCTAAGGTATACAATAAATAATTTATAAATGACCGCGCCAATGATATGAGAGTTGCCATAAATAAATGTTTTACCAAAAATCTGTAGTTCCTAAATCATTCTGTAACTTAGTATGAGGGCTATAAAAGCAAAGGCAGCAATGTCAAAAAAAAAAGATTTAATGCGGTCATCCATGATTACTGATATAGAATATACTAAATTCGAGTTTCTCTAGGAAATATAGCCTATAAATTTATAGGAAACTTGATTTTGGAAGGAATAGATATGTACATAAAATCTATAATTCAGAAAATTCTAAATTAGTAATACTCGGTGACTGCATTCAAAACATTTTTTTTAATGTATTGGATATTGCTGCCTTTGCTTTTATTCCTGTCATATCATACAAACACTATATATGTACATATATTTTAGTACATACAGTACAAATTTTTATGATTGAATTTAAGGCAATAAAATAAACATTAATTTTTGATATAATTAGTATGAGGATAGTTATCTATCTTTTGTTTGTTTTGAGGAAATTAATATCAATTGTAGAAATTATTAATATTCTTTTGAGAAAATTCTGAAAAGATAGTAACTAATATTCACACAACTTCAATATTTGTACATATTGATATTTACATTAGTTGACATCTCGTTTACTAACATAACATAGCACATACATTATACCAATAATATGTATAGTTTGCACTAAATGTTTTCTTTATTTTGTACATATCAATTTATAGATGACAGCTGTATGAACTGTTATCTAGCATTCCTCTCCAGCCCTCCAATTTTTACAAACATATAACTTTTGAAAAGCACTGGTTAAATGCTATCTGGAGAAACTGCCAAAATATATGCATGTATTCAAATTAGCTCATTTGGGAGACAACTGAAATTATTTTATTTGAGAAATATCCGTATCAGATTTTTATTTTCTATAATGAATACTTTTTTAGTGTTAGCAAAATCTATAATCCAGCCATATCTATAACACAGCTTGAAATAGAATAGTCTAGAAAACAAATATGGTGGAGCAATGTATGTATTTTTTCTCTGTTAGGTGTGTTCCAGAATTTGTTGTGGAAAATATTGTTGGTTTTGTAAGTTCACTGCGAAGATTTAGTGCCATATCATTAGAGGAACGTGGTACTGTTTTATTGCAACCAGCTCTCTCTTTGGTCTTGGTATTTATGGGCTCTTCAGAGAGGATGAGAAATCCCCATCAAAGGTTAGTTCATAAATCTACTTATAACACTAATGCCCGTATTCTGAAAATAGCAATATGTATTGGGATGTAAGATCTTTATCGCAAAACTTAATAGACGAAAATAAAAAATAAACGAGACATAGGTATATGTCAGTGGTCTGGTCAGAGAGAGAAAGAAGTACATGACGGTTATCCGTCAAACGTCAAATATAAAATCATTCCAATAATATTTCTCTTTCTATGGTCCAACGCGACAATGACAATTTTGCCATAATTTTACATCAGGATGCTGTGGGAGAAGAAATTAATGAGTGCATATTAAATAATATTTTTTCTATAAGCTTTAAATACAGCATTAGTTATTATTTGATGTAATTGTAGAAGAAACAAGAAAATTGTGAGGTTACATTTGCGGCAGAGCGAAGCAGTCAGACCAAACCGTCCGTATCGGAAAGCACATATAAAGGTATTTACTTTGAGAGAGATATGTGAAAATATATACATATCTTCTTATTTAAATACGACAAACACCAACATATACCTATGTCTTGTTTATTTTTTATTTTCGAAATAGCAATACATATTGCGATGTAAGATCTTTGTGTTGGGATAAAGATCTTATATCCCAATATGTATTGCTATTTTCCGAATACGGGCGAATATTGGGTTGTCGGAAAACAATCCGTATC
Source organism: Agrypnia vestita (assembly GCA_016648135.1). Taxonomy (NCBI): domain Eukaryota; kingdom Metazoa; phylum Arthropoda; class Insecta; order Trichoptera; family Phryganeidae; genus Agrypnia; species Agrypnia vestita. The sequence goes on along the minus strand of JADDOH010016319.1, from coordinate 7,988 downwards.
TAATTAATATCCAGGGAGACTGCAAATGAATTCAACATTCATAAGTCAACTATTATAGCAAAGCATATCAAAAATAAGAATAAACTTTCCTAAAAAATTATTGTAACCTTCCAGATAATTTTTATAAATAAAGGTATATTTGCCAAAAATCAAGCACCAACCCGATATTGACATATTTGTTATTCTCATGTGCGAAAAAAATTGAAATATTTTTTCAATTTCATCAAATTGAAAACAAATTCGAATTATGTGACCTAAAATGTATCGATTTATGGTGCAAGGGCTAAAAATTATTTCAAATTACGAATTACCTTGGTTTTCGAATTATCGGGGTTCAAATCAACAGGATGTACTAATAAGTGATTAAATTTATCACTTATTAGTATACACCATAGACCACCAAAATATAACATAAATTTCTTGATACACGGTCTGGTTCCAATATGTTTGACTTTTTTGAAAAATAACTTATGAGCTTGTTAATTTTGAAAAGATTAGGAAAGGTCAAACTAAATATGTACTCTTAAAAATATAATGTCTTAGTAAATAAACGTTTTATTATAAAATGGCGTTTTTACTTGGAAAGTCTCAGTTTAGAACAAAATTTTAAAAAAGTCTACTGTTAAAAATATTTTATTCTTACTAGGGGATTTCATTATGCAAGAATAAATACTTAAACTGCATCATAAATGCATCTTTAATATACAAGAGGGGGGGACATACTTCTGCTGTGACTCAGTTTCTTTGCCTAAAGAAGGGGTTTAGTTCATGTCTGTACAATTTTAAACTCTTTGGTATATATAAACATAATTGTAATACTCTATTTTCTAGAGCTCGACTGGCTGAATGCCTTGAGGCTCTCTTACCCAGTCACCCTGATGACGAGTCGGCTGTCAGCTCCATGGGATCATTTTACAGAGAGAGACTTTTTAAAGAACATCCTCACAGATTGCAGGTAGGGCCCAAAAGTCGATATTTTGTTTACATTATATTAGGTCCCTCTACCCATGAAATTGCCGTTTTACATACATAGAAAAATTCAACCTTTTTTTATGAAAAGTTTGTACGTACATATACATTTAGTTAATCAAAATTTTGACCATTGTTGTTAATGCACTTTTATATATTAATGTAAGTTCATTGATGCCTTTGCTATAGAAATCCTGGAGACGGGAATTAATAAATTCTTTAAAAGCCTTTCACCGCCTCATCAGAGTAGAAATTTTTCCCAAGTAAAAAGTTATCCAAATTCCGAAAAAATTGGAAATCAGTAGGTACAGGGTCTGGCGAGTAAGGGGGGTTATGGAGAATTTCAGTCAAAGCTCCTATAATTTTAAGACCGTATGTTGTGCAGTGTGTGGACGAGCATTGTTGTGGAGAAATAGTGGACATTTGTGGAACCTGGTCCACACACTTCGTTGATATTGCACGCTGTCTGTGTAGCATTATTATTAGTGCCACGACGGAACTAATATTCGAAAACAATTCGAATTTTCATTTTCTCCATGGTCACAAACACAGCTGTGTCAAAGAAAAAACAAACGGTGGGAAAACAAATGAATTACCAATTTTGAAAAAGGAGTTGCATAGCTTTAATATGACATTAATTTGATTTTGGAATTCCTACTCAAATGCCGGATATCAAACTTCAAGTTATTCAATATTAGAAAATGGCAATTTCAAAAGTAAGGACCTAATATAAAATGTATTTTTAAGTTTTATACAATGTAATTTCATTACCATGACCTATAACACAATTTTCTCATGGGTTAAATTCAATATAATAATTAAATAATCAATTTAGTTTAGCCTTTTCTCAAAATAACTATGTATTTGTTAACTATGATTTCATTGTTATTTCAACACTAAAAAATAGAGATTTTTGTGATGATTTTTATATTTCAAAACAAACTGTCATAATGTCAACACATCTATCATTATGGCGGGTATAACATGATTAATAAAATATACATTTACGATAAGAAGGATGTTTCAATGTAGTGTACAAGTAACAAAGGCATGGAAATAGTACAGAAAGTTTTATCAATAATGTATTCAAATGTATTCAAATGTGAAAAAACACACAACATACATAATAGTACAATAGACATAAAAGAAATATGTAATAAAATTAAACACATGCACTAAGGTTTCTGGCACAGTCGAAACACAGCCTAACAGTCCACGGTTTTTATACCCTTTCGGCGGTGATGGGGATTACGCATTAGCGGCCGGGCTGCCCAGCTAATTATTTCTCAAAAAGGGTCATTTGGGAAAGACTGGAAATTTGGTGATAGTTTGGCTGGCTCTAAGCCTTTCCAGGTAATGCACCGGGGTATGAACAATACTCCCACAATAGTGTGTGGGAGTTTTGCTCATACCCCGGTGCCTGTATCAAATAAATAAATCAAGAGTAATTTAAAGCCGATCTTAACATAGTTGATTACAAAAAAGAGTCACTTAGGTGGTTTGAAAGTATGGAATGAATTAATGAGGAATGAATGGTTAGAAAGATATATAAAGCTAGTGTTGATAGTACCAAACGTGTAGAATGTCTGTAAAAGACTGGGCCTGACCAGTTAAACCAGATACTGAAGCGTGGTTTTGTTAGAAACCTCATAAATCAATGAGTGAATATGGATATAGCGAAAGTTGTCAATCAAGTTGTTAAAACAGATACTGAAGTGTGGTTTTTTTGGAAGCCTCGTAAATCGATGAGTGAATATGGATAGATATAGCTATAGTGTCAAGACAAAAGAATTTGGATCTCTATACTCTTTAATCTTCTGCCTATCTTTGCCATGTCACTCCCACTGCTCCAATATCCTTATCCTTGCTTATCCATCAAAACCTTGGATGTCCTCTAGATTGATTTTTGTCTCTTGGATAATAATACACATATTCTTGAACGGAATTTGTTACTTTGCTCATCGATTACCTCTACGTCTTTAAATATGGTCCGCCTGTTGCCAGTTTTAAAAAAATATTTGATTAATTATTCAAAATATTTCAGATTGTTCCCAGCTTGCTGGATGTGTTTGTGGGAATAGAAGTGACCGGGCAAAGTGTGCAGTTTGAGCAGAAGTTTAACTACAGAAGGCCCATGTACCTGGTCATGGATTTCTTGTGGAAGATCAAAGAACACCGGGACTGCTTCAAGTAATACAAATAAAATCATATTTGATTTTCATAATTTGGTCAAAATCAAATTTTATTGAGAGAAAAATTCTTATTGATAAAGAGATTTATTATAAATATGTTTTTAAGTATATAAAACATATTTATGGTAATAATATAATATGTTAAATTATTGATTGATTTGGCATTAACTTTGCGGAACAACATTGTTGATTTATATGAATAAGTGAAACACTAGTTATTTGAATTTTCTTAAAACACTACTAGTTTCACGGGTGAGAACATCTATAGTTCTCAAAACTAGTAATGTTTTAATAATACTCAAAAGTGGTCTTAAACAAGTGTTAATTTATTTACATAAGTTAACTTTGAAATTAAATTTGAAGTTAAATTGCATCACTATTCTTACACTTTTATTTACCTAGTTTATGTTATTTGACATTACATATTAAGTAATATACTACATTTATAATTATCACAGAGCTTACCTAAGTTGTTACCAACACCAGATCTTCTAGTATTATCTAAATCTATGCATATAAAATTAAATCTATGCCTGTCTGTTCTTTATATGTATAAATATTTCTTTTTATATTTCTCTATATATTCTACATACTCTGATCTAAATAAAATTTTGCATTGACACTATAGTACGATGAGCAGTAACCGAGATATAACTGTCGTCTAGTGCCGATGGATGCCTGCCGAATTGTTAAAAATTAGTTACCAATTAATTATTGACACAATCAGATACAAATCTCAAATAATTTTTAGTGTGTCACAGATTAAAATGTTATTACCAGACATACTATAAGTTATAAAATAATTACATATGTTATTGATTAAATCTGAAATTTTTCATCATTTACTTACTTCTACAGTAACCAGATATATTACAAATCTTACAATTGAGGGGTATAAAAGCAAAGGCAGTAATATCACACTGAGGTGTTCCTGAGATAAATACTAAAAACCTGTCACTACTCAAGGAAATTTCTCTGGAATCTATGAAACCTACATCTTATTGGAAATAAGTTTTAAAAACAATTGCCGCCTCAGTTTTCCTTTTATTCAGGGTTATTTGTAAAACATTAATAACCTCGCAGGTCTATATTCCTGCCTTGATTATGAGTCGAAAATGTTCAAGCTATTATGACCTAATATCAATAGTTATGGAGATATGCGACATCAAAGTTTACATTTTTTTTCAATATTTCTGACTTATTTTTTGTAAAACGTTGGACTATCATTACAGTAACTCATATCGATTACGAAAAATTCATTCGTTTCAATATCAGGTTAAATAAAATTATAAAAACCCTGAAAAAATTCCAATTGGAATGTTTTCCAATTGGAATTCGAAGGTTTTTATTTTTTTATTTGACTTGTATTAAAGGGAATGAATTTTTCGTATTCGATATAAGTTACTGTAATGAAAGTCCAATGTTGTACAAAAAATAAGTCAGAATATTGAAAAAAAAATGCAAACTTTGATGTCACATATCTCCTTAACTATTGATATTAGGTCATAATAGCTTGAACATTTTCGACTCACAATCAAGGCAGGAATATAGTCCTGCGAGGTTATTAATTTTTTACAAATAACCCTGTATACATGTATTAAAAATTATTTAACTTTTAAATATGGATAATGCTGTTTGCTACCAATTGCTGCTCTTGCTATTTACATAATTGGATATCTCTGTCTCTGCTGTGATGTTTCATTGTAAAATCGACATCGATTCTCACTTTAGTATGAAACGACCATTTTGTTTGTGACACGTCCTTGCGGGTTGATAGGTTGAAGTGGATAATTCAGCTTTTGCATTTTACACTAAGATAATATTGCTGTCTTTGTTTTTAACATTTAATTGGAATCATGATTTTGGAAGGGATGGAGCTTTATTTACTATAAAATCTCGAATTCAGTACATCCTAAATTAGTAATCCTCATTGACTGTTCATTTGCTTTTATATTATTCAATTCAATAATTAAAGCTTTGTATATGATTAATTTCAATATTGTATTCTTCAAAATTGTTTGTCAAAAAATCATTTTGAACAAAATATGATTTATTTTAAGATTTGCTTCGATTGATCTAACCAAAGTGTTACACTTCTAACCATTTATTTTTATTAATTTCAGGAGGCTATCAGACGAGGCCGAGGCCAATATGGAAGCTGTAACTCCACCCATCTTCTTACGTTTTATAAATCTTCTCATGAATGATGCCGTTTTTCTCTTGGATGAGGCACTCAGTAATATGGCGCAGATACGCACAATGAGAGCGGCACGGTGAGTTTATTTTATATTGCCCTTGTGGTGCTGGGACATTTTTAAAACTTGTGATCCTTTTGACAAATTAGACAACACATTTAATTCTATACCACAGACTTTAATTTTAGACAATACAATATAACCTCACTAATTTGAAATTCAAGTAACCGAAAAAAAAATTCAAGTGATGTGGGACTCCGTTAAGTCAAAATTCAGGGTACAAAAAAAAAAAATTTTTTAATACAAGATTCATAAAAAAAGCTGTTAATATTGTTGTATTTTGATGATGTTCTCTCGATGTGAGAAGTGACTCGGGAGCTGAGCGTATAATACACATAGGTAACTATGCAAATTCATTGCTTGTAAAAGTATTCCCTAAGCTGATTTTAGCTCAAACGATGCCCATTGCGTGTGAGGCGCGCCCTCCCTATACAGGCCGCGAGGTGAGCCATGTCACAACTGTGAAAAACCCACATATTCTTGCATATCTCAAGAAATTATCTCGAAAATGCAATGTTTATCATGCTTATGCAAAGATTATGCCTAAATTATTAAAGTACCCGATATTGACATATTTACTGTTCTCACTTGTGAAAAAAAGTTAAAAAAACTTAATTCCTCAGGTTTGCATGATCAAAATCGAAAATGTGTAGTGTTGTTTTATGGAAGGTTTCTTCAACACAGCAAACTCGATTATTAGAAAAATTATCAAATTAAAGGAGAATTTAAAAAAGCGAAAAATATATTGTTATGAATAGAAATTTTAAACACGATCCAGCACGAGTAATTAGCGCAAACTAAAACTGTCCGCACATATCAAGGCAGCCAACTGAATAAAGCGCACACAAGTATACCCAATTTCAAAGATCACAACATAATATTTATGTACACAAAAGGGATTCCACAAGGTACCATGAAATACATAAAGGGTACCACATGCGTCTGCGTGATAAAAAAGCTTGTAAATTTTTTATTAATATTAATTTAACTATGCAAATTGCTTTTTATTAGTGAAAACAATGAATGGGCATCTCTACCCATACAAGAGAGGGAGCAGAATATTGCCAACCTCCACCACACCGGCACAATTGCTCGTTTCGACAATATTCTGGGTCGTGACACCATTCAGGCGCTAGAACGATTGACGGGGCATTGCAAGTCGGTGTTCTGCCACCCGACAATGGTGAACCGAATAGCCTCCATGCTCAACTATTTCCTACTCCATCTTGTTGGACCAAATCAGAAAAATTTCAAGGTAATTGTTTATATTGTTTAATAACTTATCACATATAAGTTTAACTCTGTATGTACGTACATATTTATTTAAGTTTGAAAGAAGTCTGATACACTTCCTCTTGCAATAATCATCTGTATCATGTCGTATTTCCATTACAAATTATTCTGTTTTTAATGAAGAGTGAGATGATGTGTGAAATGTCATTGTAATACAGACAAACTATTTCACTTTTTTTATTTATTTATTTATTTTTTAAAAAATAGAGATGCGAACATGGAATACATGTCACATCAATATTCTTACTATTTTCAAACTAAGCTAAACGCTTGTGCTATGAAAATAGGACTAACTTGCTAGTCTGGGCTGAGATTCGAACCTGCGACCTTTGGATCACGAGACGAGTGTCCTAACCACAAGACCAACAAGCTACTCTTATATATATATATATATATATATATACTACTTTAATACAATTATTGTATTTTTGGAATTATTTAGGGCCGGTTGTATCAATTTGGATTATAGTAATCTTTCATTTAAACCATTGTTGCGTTTCCACCAATCACACAACCCCATCACATCTCTGGTTTTTACGAAAGATCACTACAATCCAAGAAGTAATGCTTTTATTTGTAATAAAAATAAATCTATTATTTATTCAGTATGTGTGTGATTGGATCCTGGTACTGATATTTTTGAGGTTCGCTAGGGCCATTATTTGATTTCTCTAAAAAGTGTTTATGATTTTGATTTTTACATGATTTTGTAAATGTGTGAAATTTGATTACTTTATCAAATTATTATAAGTAAAAATGTGTACTATGAAAAAATACTTTTGTTGTTGGTGTTGTTGAGAATGAATTTGAATTACTTAAAAGCTTCTAAATTGTTATTTGAGATGTGCTAATAAATTAATTAAATTTTTGTCATATTTTCAGGTTAAAGATTCCAAAGAGTATGAATTTGACCCTGGGGCAACTGTTATGGACATCTGCCGAATATATATTCACCTGGCCAATAGTGAGGACTTCTGTCTAGCTGTGACACAAGATGGAAGGTCTTACAGTGCGCAACTCTTTAAATTAGCTGAGGGTGTGCTAGGTACGTATAACAGAATATGTATGTTTATAGATATACCTATGTATTTTTACCTATGTAAGATCTTCTATTTATTAAAAATAAATGAATGCGTCGAATGTAAGTCTTTCATTAAAACTGATAATTTTTAGAATATAGGCATTAGAATTGATTTTTCAATCCCTCACATGTGTGACTACTCCGATTTTTTTATGTTATTACTTGCAAGACCATGGCCTTGAAAAACTCGGATTTAAA
>JADDOH010016318.1:0-32512 GCA_016648135.1 Agrypnia vestita | reverse complement strand
AGATTTGTAACGATTTGTGTGAACCAAAACTTTTAACTGTTATGAAACTTTGAACTGTGATAACTTTTTAAATAAATTTTTGCGCCGCATATAAATATCATTTTTGGGGAAATTTGGATATTACCAACAGCATTTTTGGGAATTTTTTTTTTTTGTAACACGTAAAATCGAGTGTTCCGATTTCAAAAATGATATTTATACGCGGCGCAAAAAAGTATTAAAAAAGTTATCACAGTTCAAAGTTTCATAATTCGTTCGTACAAATCGAAAAAATCTGACAGTTGCATATTTTGTCTATGACATGAATGACGCCTTGCCGTAGACAGCAGATAAATATTGATTGAATTGTTGACTTTATCTATGGATTCACCTTGTATGGTGAAGTAAGTACTAAAAGGCAAGAAAACATTATGCTGCATTACACACATGGTTTTAATATACGGAAATATTTAATAAATACTTTATGCAGTCAACTACAGAATAAAATTAAATAGAACATATCGATAATTGATATTAAATAAACCATTTGTATTCGTTTATTGATTGACAATGATTTGAAAATCAATCATTGCTTCTCATTTGAAATATTGAAGCTAACCTAAAAAAAATTTGTCATAAAATTAAACCAAACCTAACCTAACCTAACCAAAACCTAACCTAACCTAACCTAACCTAAACTAACCTAACCTAACCTAACAAAACCAAACCTAACCTAACCTAACCTAACCTAACCTAACCTAACCTAACCTAACCTAACCAAACCTAACCTAACCTAACCTAACCTAACCTAACCTAACCCAACCTAACCAAACCTAACCTAACCTAACCAAACCTAACCTAACCTAACCCAACCTAACCTAACCAAACCTAACCTAACCTAACCTAACCCAACCTAACCTAACCTAACCAAACCTAACCTAACCTAACCTAACCAAACCAAACCTAACCTAACCTAACCTAACTAACCAAACCAAACCTAACCTAACCAAACCCAACCTAACCTTACTTAAATTTAAGTTTTTAATAAAATTAAACAACGAAACGTAACCTAAAATTAAGTTTATAATAAAATTATACAACCAAACGTAACCTAACCTAAAAAAGGGGGTTATACAATTTGGCGGCTAATCGTAGGAATTCATCGGCTCGATCCACGTACAACTCTTTACACCTTTTTATAAACACGTAACGAGCCAAATTCCCGGGGAGACGGTACTTATGACTTATTCTGTAGTTGACTGAATAAAGTATTTATTGAATATTTCGTGAAAAACTTGTTTAATATAATTACTTGTTCAATTAAAACCGTATGTGTAATGCAGCATAATGTTTTCTTGCCTTTTAGTACTTACTTCACCACACAAGGTGAATCCATAGATAAAGTCAACAAATCAATCAATATTTATCTGCTGTCTACGGCAAGGCGTCATTCATGTCATAGACAAAACATGCAACTGTCAGATTTGTAACGATGTGTGTGAACGAAATTATGACACTTTTAACTGTGATAATTTTTTAATAATCTTTTGCGCCGCATATAAATATCATTTTTGAAATCAGAACACTCGATTTTACGTGTTACAAAACATGCAACTGTCAGATTTGTAACGATTTGTGTGAACGAAAACTATTAACTTTATGAAACTTTGAACTGTGATAAATAAATGTTTGCGCCGCATATAAATATCATTTTTGAAATCGGAACACTCGACTTTACGTGTTACAAAAAAAAAAACCCAAAAATGCTGTTGGTAATATCCAGTTCAGCCCATTTTTGAAATCGGAACACTCGACTTTACGTGTTACAAAAAAAAAAATCCCAAAAATGCTGTTGGTAATATCCAGTTCAGCCGTAGATCCCGCTTTTGTTGTGATCGTCACAGGAAGATGGATAGATATATAGAATACGTGAACGCGTTCAGAGATATTGGGTAAAGTGCAGAATACGATACTGAGAGCTATTTTTAATATTAACATAATGTAAAGATTTTCCGTATAGTTGAGTGTCTTTATCCCAAAAATCACATGAAATAACTCCACTCGCAAGTAATAAACGAGTAATTTCAATTTAAAAATCGTAATTATTCCCTTAATATGTTTGACAGATCAGCCATTTTATGCATACGAAACGCAAACCATAGACAATGTGATATTTAATTCAACGATAAAAGAATTGATCTATATTGGAAACATAGACGATTTACCTACTATTTTTTTCAAAATAAGTGTTTTGTAAGAAAATCAATACTTTTTTAAAAATAAATATTGTGGTTAGTGATATACACCTGGGTGGGTTCTGAATGTCCACCTCTCAGAGGGCAGATATCCGGCTAGCTTGCCGCTCTGTGGTGTTATCAAATTTACAAATTACTCGGAGATGGTCACTGAATAAAGGTGGCGGGAATTGGAACGAAACGAATCTATTTATACATATTTACACATTATTTTATGATATTTTACAACTTACAATTTATTTCTATGATACAAATGGCACAAATGCTTTATCGTTAATCTATCATCTAATTTTATATCTACCTTAATCCTAGAGATCTCTCGATCACTGCCTGTTCCGACGCAGCATACCGCCTTTTATCTTCGGCCGTCAGGGCGGATCTCTGCCGGTTTCCTTGGCCCGACCTTCCTTCTCGGGATTGGTCAATCGGCGGCACCTCGGCGCCCAGAAGGGTAGCCATTGGTTGGCGACAACCTGGCCCCGCCTCCTCGCCTGAGTCATTTTGTGATGGACCCGATACGAGGCACATCTTGTAGGCCTAAATTCAGCAAATTTATTGTTCGTATTATCTGCACTGTTCGTAGGAGATGCACTTCGTTTGTTCCACACTATGTAGACTATTTTAATTTTTATTTATATTACCTTAACACGTAATCATTACAGAATTATTTATATACGACATTGACATGTTGTTCACCTTAAATGGATTATTTATCTGAGACCGAAAGACTTAAAATCAGTACTTATAATCTACTTACAATACAAATACTTAATTAATTAATAATAGTATTATAATTTAACCAATTAAAATAATAATTATACCAAGAAACTTATATCTAGCGAATCTTCAATTCACACAAATCATATACACTATCATATATAAATATATTTACAAACATATAAAATTATTATTAGCCATATTTACGTTTTCCTGTTTTTCAACTTTCTATTTATTTATTTACAATGCCGTCGGCGTCGAATCATTTACATAAAATGAATATTACTATTAACACAGTGCATACAATTTGCGGCCTCGAAAGCAGTAATCAGTCCGCCCTCTACCTCCGCGGGTATCGGTTGTCCTCCTGATGACTTTGAATAAGCATTCAACAAAACGTCGAAAATCGTTTCTCGGAAAAACATTTAAATATCCGCAACTGTTTACAGTTAAATATGTCTAACGACCGTAATAACAACCTTAACTCTTTGATGTTGTGTAACTTAATCCCTGTGGTAGTGATAACTATGTCATTAAGTTGTGTTAGGTAAGGTATAGGATTTTCTTACAAAACATTTTTTTGGAAAATAAATAGTAAATTATCTATGCTTCCTGTTTACATTACATCGCGTTTTCTATCGATACAATTGTCGATCTGTCAAACATATTAAGGGAATAATTACGATTTGTTAAATTGTAATTACTTGCTAGCGGGTTTCCATGTCATTTTTGGAACCAGAACACTCAATTATAGCAGAAAATATGTATATATTAAAAATAGCTCTCGGTATCGTATTCTGCACTTATCCCAAAATTTCTACTGCGAAAATGTAACAAAATACTCAGCATTGCCCCGGCAAAATTAGCAAGACAATGAGTTCATAGAATGCCGAGACATATCGCATATGAACTTGTCAATTTTAAGAAAAAACATGCTGTCGATGTTCAAAGTTGTTGCTGTACCATTTTTCTTTATTTCTTAATTGAATTATTTTTCACACGACAGACAAACCGACCTGGGCTCCACTAAGACTGCGCCCAGCTGTGCACCGCAATATTTATTTATTTATTTAACGCCCTTATGGGCTTTAACAAACATACAGGATATAAATTTAAAAAGAAATATCATAAGACAGATAAAATAATAATATTGCTAAAGGTACAAATAATAATAGTTAAAAGGTAAAATAATAATACAGAAAAATTTATTATCCGTTTCGTTGAGATGTAAAGAATTGTATCAGCTTTGTCCTAAACACAGTTATATTATCAGCAAAAATGTCAGCCGCCTCTGCATGTTCATTCCCTAATGAGTGTAATCTGGGAATTACAGAGATTGCTTATGCATTAGTTCTGACATTTCCACTATAATACAATAATGCACTGTGTCTTGATGACCTCAATGGGGCATACAAGTCGATCAGACTTACAATCCTGGGGCAATCAATCACGCTGTTTATGATCCTATAAAGAAATATTAGGTCTGTCACAGTACGTCTCATGGACAAGTTTAATAGTTGTAAATAACTAAGGAGATATTCATAATGCGAGCGGGCGGACGCACCACGCCAAGTTCTTTATTTAGTTTTGCATCCATCGCGGCTTCTTGCCGAGTTTTGTCCTCTTTATAAGTAGTGATGTGTTGCTTGTCAGATGGCTCTGTTCGCTGGTATGTTTTGAGGTCATTCTTTGGGCGCCTGAAGGCAAATAGGACGTCACCAACATGCGGATTTGCGATTCTCTGGGGCAAAGAGGTTCTTCTTTATTCTGGGGCATAGAGGTTTCACTTGAATAGTTTACAAACGCTTCGCACGAACTTATCCGGATTACTATTTCTCTGCCACCTCCGATAATGTTTTTCCGAAGTTTTTTAACATGCAGACTCTAACTCGTCGAAGAAACATAGCCGACGCGGTGATGGTATTCAAAATAACAAACAATCTAGTTGATAGTCCGGAACTTCTTCAACGAACATCTTACCACATCCTAACTCGCAATAACAGACATTCACCTACTTTTCATCTCCCCTTTTGTAAGACCAACTCAAAACAAAACTCCTCTATGTTCAGATCCACAAATTCATTTAACACTAACTATCACCACATTGATATTTTCAACTCAACAATAAGAAACATAAAACAAACAATATCTACACAACCGCACCCAAACTAATTCGTACATTATATCTTCCCTTCTACTCCCGTCCCACATTCCCCTCCACCCTCACCACTCGCTGTTAAAGTAAGTTAAAGTAAATTACTATATTCAGTGGAAAATTTGTATAGCATAATTTTAAAAACCATTATTTCGTACTTGTTAAGATTGTTGTTTTGCTGTTAATTTTCCCCAAAAATAAAATAAATAAATAAATAATCGAGAGTACAATGTACCTACGGATTTATCATTCCTTTTTCGAAATCTCCAAATGCAGATTGATATTATATGTGAGCCAATAGCCCTATCTTCTTGCATGCTGAAGGTGGTTGAACATATGATTAAAAACCGTATTGATTGGTATGCAGAACATAATGAACTCCTTTCGTCCTCTCAACTTGGTTTTCGCAAAAAGAAATCTGTTTTTGACAACCTGAGTATTCTTACCTCAGATATTAGAACATCTCTTTCTCTCGGTAAGTGTACTGCAGCAGCCTTTATTGACATTCGTGGTGCGTATGACAATGTGAGCCCTATCTTATTAAAATATAAGCTTATAAAACTGGGTCTTCCATTAAAATTAGTACAACTAGTCTTTAATATTTTATGTGAAAGGACGATCTTAATAGATGGTCCGTCTCATAAATTAATCAGAAATCTTTGGAAGGGACTCCCGCAAGGTTCGGTCCTCAGCCCCCTTCTGTATAGTTTATTTACTGCTGACCTTGAAGAGTCCATTCGAGAGATATGCTCCATACTCCAATACGCGGATGACATAGCAATTTACTGCTCTGATAAGGATATACATGTTGCTTTAAAGAAGCTTGCTAGAGCTCTCTCGGGGCTCAACTCCTGGCTTATCTCCAATGGACTCGAAATGGCCCCCTCAAAAAGTCAGGCCATAGTTTTCTCAAGAAAACATCGTTTTTCCCAGACGTGTGTCACATTTGATGGCTTCAGTATCCCACTCGCCAATGAAATAAAATTTTTAGGCATTATCTTCAATAGAAAATTAAATTGGGCCTCCCAAGTAAACTCCATGGTCTCTAAGTGCGAAACGAAATTGAACCTCCTCCGTGCGACATCAGGTGTATGGTGGGGATCTCATCCTTTAACTCTGAAACTCATGTATAATGCCTTTATCCGGAACCATATAGATTATGCTAGTTTTTTGCTTGATCCTCTTCCGAAATATTTAGGAATAAAACTAGACAAAATTCAGTCAAAATGCTTGAGGTTGATTATTGGAGCCATGAGATCATCTCCGATTAATGCATTGCAGGTGGAAACATTGGAGCCCCCTCTCGCAATCAGAAGGCAATATTTAGCTGACAATTTTACTATAAAGTGTTTCAGGGTCCCCAACCACCCTATTCTTGCTATTTCTCAATCCCTCCTTGATCTCACAAAGTCAAGTGCATATTGGAAAGGCAAAACTCCTCCTTTTTTGACTCGGAGCTTCTCCAGATTGGGGAGTTTCATCCCTCGAGTTCAATCAAACCCTGTTCTCCCTATCTACAAATTTCCTTTTTCTAATCACATTTTTTCCCCTAAAGTCATTTCCTTGGGAATTGACAAATTCACTCCTAACCTTAAGAGAATATTTTCTGAAATAATAAATAAAGAATGATATGGCTGGGCTCAAATTTTCACTGACGGATCCAAACTCCAGGCAACCGGCTGTACGGGTGCTGCGTTTTATTGTCCAAATGATGGTATCCAAGGTATATTTCAACTCCCTAAAGAGACATCCATTTTTACTGCTGAGTGCTTGGCAATCCGAGAAGCGCTAAAATCATGTAAACCAAAACAATCAAAGAAGTGCCTTATTCTTTCAGATTCCTCAAGTTCTCTGCTCACCAATATACCAAGATGTTTTTAATTTGAGACCATCATCTCTATTATCTCCTAAGACAGTTTTTGGTACCAACTCCAAAATTAAGGATATGTTGAGATCAGCAAAGGATCGAGATCGCTTGGAAACAGACGGTGTGTATAGACTCGATTGTCAAGACTGCGATAAAGTATACGTGGGACAAACGGCGCGTACCATTTCCAAAAGGGTCAACGAGCACAAACGGGCATGCAAACTCGGTCATCCAGAAAAATCAGCACTGGCTGAGCATTTTCTGGATACCGGCCATCATTTTGCATTCGAACCGAAAATCCTTGGAAAGCCTAAGAGTCACCATGCGCGTCTTATCAAGGAAGCACTAGAAATCTACAAGCATCCGATAAACATTAATAGAGATGATGGTCTCAAATTAAAAACATCTTGGTATCCGGCGCTTCAAAGTCATTCTCGTCGCAGACTCCGCAGAGATAGTGATCAGACAACAGATGAATCATACATACAACGCAATACAACACATCATGACTTCGGCACGGTATTGCAAGCCGATACTTAACCACAACACCAACATTCAAGACAACACATCAGCCCTGATGATGGACCTTGCAATGGGATCCGAAACGTCGGCCCGAAAGGTCGTAACAACACGGCATAATACCCCAGTAAACACAAACTTGAAGATCTGCATGGAAATTCGGAGCATAATTCACGACCCTTCCTTGGATAAATTTGAAATTGTTTTGGCTTGGATTCCGAGTCATGTAGGCATCCCTGGTAATGAAATGGTAGACTCTCTGGCTAAAAATGCAATCTCAGAGGGGGATGCCACATTTTCCACTATTCCAGTGAGAGATCTTTTCAATATTACAAGAAAGGATGCCGCACTTCAGTGGCAGTCTCATTGGGACCTCACTAAAATGTCAAAAGGTCGACACTACGCCGCTATTCAGCCACTTATCCCATCTCGAGCCTGGTTTCACAGGATCAGATTGAGACTTCAATGGTTTGCCGAATGCGTCTGGGTCATTGCTCTATCCGCTTACACCTTGCAAAAATTCATGTTCTTAACTCCTCAATCTGTGAGTGTGGACAAGAGGAGGATTTGAACCACTTGTTTTTCAATTGCATTTTAAATGTCGGTATTCAGTCCCTACTCCAGGATCTTGCAGATCTTAATGTCCCTTTCCCTACAAATATCCAGCTCTTGCTTACAGACTGCCGACGGGAAGTATTGAAAGTGTTACTACGATTTTTAGAGAGTAATTGCATTGAGCTGTAATGTTTATGTCGATGACCTATTGACTAGTTTTTGGCAATAACATCCTTTTACTGGGTGACAAGCCATGAAATTTAAAAAAAAATTATACGTGAGCGGATAACCACTATATGTGTTAATTTTGAAATAAACTGACAGAGCTGGCGTAAATACAATTCAAAACATTTTATTCACAAAAAAATTCTTTTGCAGTTCACTTGAGGATGCAAGATTCTTTTTCGGAAAATCCAAATGTGTCTTCGCCTACCCTCGGAAAGCAGCCGGCATTGGAGACCGTTTCCAAAGATAAAAAATTCTCAAGCTGGTGCATGATTTCTCCTGCTGGTGAAAAAGTGTTTTCACGTTCCTTGTGCCCGTACACGAGTAAGAAGAAAACTTCCTTAAGAATTCACGATCTTTCCCATACTGGGAAGAAAATGTTTTCATGTTCGCAGTGCAATTATTCATGCAATCAGAAATCTACTTTGAATCGTCATAACCTTACACATAATGCAGAGAAACGGTTTTTATGTTCACAGTGTAATTATTCATGCAATGGAAAGTCAAGCTTAATAGTGCACGTACACAAACACACCGGAGAAAAACTGTTTTCATGCTCCTTGTGCAACTATTCATGCAATCAAAAATCTAATTTGAAACGTCATAATCTTACGCATAATGCAGAGAAACTGTATTCATGTTCACAGTGCAATTATTCATGCAACGAAAAATCCAGTTTGAAAAGTCATAATCTTACGCATAATGCAGAGAAGTTGTTTTCATGTTCCCAGTGCAATTATTCATTTAATCGAAAGTCACACTTAATAGTACATGTACTCAAGCACACCGGAGAAAAACGGTTTTCATGTTCTCAGTGCAATTATTCATGCAATCAAAAATCTCATTTGAAACGTCATTATCTTACGCATAATGCAAAGAAGTTTTCATGTTCTCAGTGCAATAATTCATGCAATCAAAAGTCATACTTAATAGTATATGTACTCAAGCACACTGGAGAAAAACTGTTTTCATGTTCTCAGTGCAATTATTCATGCAATCAAAAATCTAATTTGAAACGTCATTATCTTAAGCATAATGCAAGGAAGCTGTTTTCATGTTCTCAGTGCAATTATTCATGCAATCAAAAGTCAAACTTAATAGTACATGTACTCAAGCACACTGGAGAAAAACTGTTTTCATGTTCCCAGTGCAATTATTCATGCAATGAAAAATCTAATTTGAAACGTCATAATCTTACGCATAATGCAGAAAAACTGAATTCATGTTCACAGTGCAATTATTCATGCAACGAAAAATCCAGTTTGAAAAGTCATAATCTTACGCATAATGCAGAAAAGTTGTTTTCATGTTCACAGTGCAATTATTCATGTAATCGAAAGTCACACTTAATAGTACATGTACTCAAGCACACTGGAGAAAAACTGTTTTCATGTTCTCAGTGCAATTATTCATGCAATCAAAAATCTAATTTGAAACGTCATTATCTTACGCATAATGCAAAGAAGCTGTTTTCATGTTCACAGTGCATGTATTCATCCAATCAAAAGTCAAAATTAATAGTACATGAACTCAAGCACACTGAATAAAAACTGTTATAATGTTCCCAGTGCAATTATTCATGCAATGAAAAATCTTATTTGAAACGTCATAACCTTACGCATAATGCAGAGAGGCTGTTTTCATGTTCACTGTGCAATTATTCATGTAATCAAAAGTCAAGCTTAATAGTACATATACTCAAGCACACTGGAGAAAAAGTGTTTTCATGTTCTCAGTGCAATTATTCATGCAATGAAAAATCTAATTTAAATATTGTTTGTTGAATTTGTTATTGAGTATTCTTTAAAGTGTGAGTAGTTTATCTGGATAATTCTATAGGTTTTCTTTGTATTTATAGTTTTTAAAATTCGAACCAATCCTAGCGGAGAAAATAATTAATTTTTATTAAGATATTTTTCTATGTTACTATGAATATTATCTACTTCTTGAATATAACATTTTCGTCAAGTAAATTTGAACAAATGCACTGGCAACATCATTTCCAGCCCTACCAGCAGTAGCTTCGCTCCACAAGGTGCAAAAAACAGTTTTGTTTGTTGATAAGTGACTGGTCAAGATATAAACCTTCAGTTTTTGTCGTTAAAAGAAAGAACTGACTTCTGATTTTGGGCATGTAATTACATTTTCCAGATCAAAACATAATACAGGTATCTTTCCATTCTTGTATTTTTCACTCTTCTCATTTCATTTTTCAAGTTAATGTGTTCATCACATTGTGTTTGAAGGTTATCAGTCATTAAGGTTTCCTTGCTTGCTACCTTAAAGGTTTCACACAAATCACATCGATCTGATTTAGATGAATGAAAACCAATGTTGAACTCAGTAAGGAAAATTTTCCTGTACATAGACATTTGACTGGAGTATGTTTCTCTTCAAGGCACATAGTGCAATATAAATCAAACATTTTCAATATATTTAAATTAGGTTCCAAATATATTCTCGATGTTTTGGCTCGCAATAGTGTGACTCAATGACCGGAAAAGATTTAATATGCTGAACAACTATATTTCTTTTTTCAGCTATTAAGTAGTTTGTGAGAGAACTTTCAAACAACCCTCTTCTATCTAGTCTAGGAGTGTTAACCCCGGTTTTGGTAAGATGTACATTGTGTACTGGCTTCCGCGAAATGGATAATGTGCCAAAATAAAAACTTTTGCATACTTTGATTTTTTCACCTTTTACATTAAAAAGAATAAATAAAAGAAACTGTTCTTCTAGACTGTTTACTACCATCATTTCTTAAAACGCGTTTAGTCAAAACCCTTTCCATTTGCATTTAAGGAATGATAAGCCTTGAACAATTCTTTTTGCTCGGATTCTAAGATTTTTCGACTGCATTTAAATTAACACGAGTCAAGACAATCTTTCGTAGTTTTTATTACTTTAGGATCTATATTCTTTCCATGAAGACTTTTGTAAGCCATACCAGTCTAGTGATTCATTATTCTGACAGTACAAGTGCATTTTTTTGGATTGGTTGGACACTTTATTCCCTTTTTTGGCGAATTTTTTGAGGTAAACGGTAAATGTTCCATGTGTTCCAAAGTACTAAAATGGACAGTAATAATAATTATTATAATAAGTAATTAAAGAGGTAATTGATGGATTCTCAACGATAAATGCGAAAATTAAATAATTGTACTCGCAGATGATGCTTTCAAAGAAGCAATTAGGACAAACGCCAGGCAATGAAAGTAAATTTGTTTTATTATTATCATATATTACTCAAATTACATGGATTTACAATATTACATAAATATCTTACCTTTCAGAATGTGATTTTTTATATCCATATTACTATCCGTATGTAATTGTTTATGTATGTAATTGGAACAAATGGCGTTTAAACAAGATTATTCGTGATGTTAGAACCTTTTCAAAATAATTTTTTTTTTAAATATATTTGCAAGAAGTTCTAAGGAACTATTGAACTGTATAAAATAAATGGACATTCAAATGCTTGATGTTAGAACTTAGTCACATTACTAACTTCCAGATGGTTCTCAAAATTATTTTGGCTGTAGAAATGAGTCAAAGAAGTGTATCTCAATTCATTTTGGTCATTGTGGTCAAAAATGTCAGTTAGAACCTTGTCAAAGCAAAGTGACGCTATGTCATTTCTATGAAGTACATCTACACCCGAAGATTGGTCAAATGCGTGGTTTTTTTTCTATTAAATGAATTGCAAATTCTGATAGCCTACACTATTTAAACATCTTTTATGTTCAATGACTCTTGTATTTATATTTCTGGCTGTTTTTCCTATGTAAAATGCAGGGCAATCGTTGCACCTGAGAATCCCTGAATAGCTTAGTTTATGTTCTTTATCTTTAGAATTTATCAAAAGTCTACCTACCTAAGTTGTTACTTGTATAAAAAGCGGCTTTAATTTCAGGTGGAAATTTTAAAACGCTCGATGATGACAGATTACTAATAAATAAAATTCAACGCCAGCCGTGGTTTTGATTAGTTAAAACGATATTATTGATAGGACCATTATTATAAATAATTTTTTTTGTATTAATTAGACGTAATTTTTTTGCGAGGATTCTATCAATTAGTGTGCTTTCATAACCGTTATTTTTTGCAATAGATTTAATTACCGCTAGTTCTTCGTTAAAATTAACATTAGAAAGAGGAACAGTGATGAACTCTTAAAGTAAACTATTTTAAGATACATTATGAAAAATCGACAATCAAATGTTTACCACCTAATATCTCAGAATAAGGTAAATGGTAATGTCAAACCAAAGTGACGATAGGTATTCGTCTCAATAATTTAGAAGCTTTAGAAATAAAAAAATCTTTAAAAACAAATAAAAAATATTTGCTTAATAAGCAACTAGATTTATCGCGTAGTCCAATTCTAGATATATTCCCCTTCCAATTAACTACACCCACCCACACCCACTCTCTTTCACTCAACCACCACCACAGTTGACGTTCTGTCTCTTTCTTCCCTTAATGCTTTCTTAATTTTTCGTAATTCTGTTTTTATTTAGTTATTATCTGAACCCTGATGCACACTCAGTTGTGAGTCGAAACTAGTTGGTTTTAACTCAATAAAGTGGTGTTAAACAAAAAGTTATTTTATTAAAAAAATATATATATATATATATTATACTCTACGTAACAATGTCCGTCGTTAACGCTGATAATGCTTCAACTTAAAAAATAGGAGAATTAAATAAAAGCATGATCCTCTTTTCAACAATGTCCGTCACTAATGGCACCAGATAGCTAAAATTATAATGAGGTATTATATCATAATTAGGTACAAGAAGCAAAAAAGCATCAACGAATGGGGATCCACCACTTTCCCAGGGCCGTTCTATGAGCTGACGGCTCCCATATCGGCCCTACTCTTGCGTCGCCAGGTTGACATTTTTCTTATTTAAAGCTATCCCCATGCGGCGCCCGTGTAAAGGGCGAACGCCGCAAGGTTCTGGCAGCAAAAACCCATTCGTTGTCCCCTTCACCAAGAACTCTCTTTATTAAATCAAATACAAGAAAATGAAAAGCATATAAAAGAAATAAATTTGTGCAGCGGCATAAAAATCAGAAGTAGAAAAACAAAAGCAAAGAAAATATAAATAAAATCAGGTTAAATACAAAATCGTAATAAAAAGAAGATAGCAAAATAGTAACATAGAACAGTATAAGCTAGGAAGTAAACAGGTTAAATTCATAAGCAAAAATAGCAACAAAATAGTTCCGTAAATTATCCAAGAAAAGAAAAGTAAGGTATAAAAACAGGTTAGAAAAGAAGCATAGTGATACACAAAGTATACGACAGTGGAGCCGTCACACAAGAAGTTGGAGAGAAGGATCTGGTGGAAGGGACAGTGGATATGTGGGTTTTTTGGATTAAACGACAATCCCAACAGGGAGGGACGCATACAAAAGGATAGGAGTTCAGTTCTTGACGCCCGCAGGATCCACGGTCATAGCAGATAGCTCACCCACGAAGCAGATCCCAGCGCGACATCCACGTCCGGGCATAGGCTCGAAAGAGTCTGAGATTATTACCTTTTTTAATGAGGTCACCGTTCATAGGTTAACGATGCCCCACTCCTTAGCATCTCCTCTCTAGCGTCATTCACATCGAGCACTCCCAAAGAAAGTGCCCCGGAGTCTGTCTCACACGCCCGCAAGCACACCACAGGTCCTCAGCGAGTCCAAGATCAAACAATTTGCTCCTAAACTCACCATGGCCCGCGATGAGCTGCATAGCATAGTGGTCAAGCTCCGGAGGACCCACCTTGCCCATGTCGCATGCGGCAACTCTATGGAGAAAGGAGTAAGCCCATCTCCCCTGGGTGGCCGCGTCCCATCTCTCTTGCCACTTTCGCAACATAACCGTTCTAACCCTCTCGCACATTTCCCAGTATCTAGTATCCGAAGGGCTGAATATCTAACCATATAGTTCAATATCCAGCCCTTGCCTCAGAGAGCCCCGAGCCTTGGCCTCTATTACCTGCAAGTCAGCCGGCAGCACGTCGGCCAACACAGGCAACGCTGCACTCGATGTTGTCCGATATGCCCCAGTCAGGGCAAATAGAGGAATTCGCTGTCATCGATTCAGGGCCGACGATATGACCAGAGTGTCCAAACGGTGCGCCCAGACACGGGCCGCGTACGTGATTTGACTCACGTACACCGCCCGATATATCCGGCGCACCGCCGGAGACCTCAGTCCCCAGTCCGCAACACTGACACGTTTAACCAATAAGAAAAAGTTTGAGGCTCTTTCAGACACCGCCTTGACGTGCGCCAGGAAGGAGCCCGACGTGTCCATCCAGACACCCAAGTACTTAACTATATTCTCGAAATTAACTTTTTGTCCGTTCAACTCTATTATCGGGTCCCTCTCGAAGCGACCCCGTAACATCATGGCGACAGTCTTTTGAGGCGCGAGAGTCAGCTTGTTTCTGATCATTCCAAGTGTCTTGTTCGCCCTACGCTCTAATTCGCGCCGACTCTCACCAGTCACCAGTAGCAGAGCGTCATCCGCGTACGCGATTAGTGTGCAACCACATGGCAAAGGCAGGAGAAGAAGATCGTCAAAGAGAATCTTCCACAGAGTTGGGCCGAGCACAGAGCCCTTTGGGCAGCCCATATCCGTGTCTCTGGTGACCCTTGTCCCGCCATAGCTCATAGCTAAGTGAGCTACCTAAGTGGCGTGTCTGCCACTTAGGTAGCTCTTCAAGATTTCGAAGAGATACCTAGGGCACAGCCTCACCTTCAGCTTGGTCAGGATCATATCCCACCATGCATTGTCAAACGCTCCGGATATGTCCAGGAAAACACCCATAGCTTACTTCGTGGAGACATTGCCAACCCAGTCCTGTGTATATAAAATGGCGTGTTCCGTGGACAACCCTCTAACAAAGCCAAACTGCCGGTCGCAGGCAGGCGAGAGTGTTATCTCAAGCCTGTTGCGTATCAGAGTCTCGTACACCTTCCCGATACCGGGAAGGAGCGTGATAGGCCGATACGCTCCTGGGTCTGACCGCAGTTTACCGTTGTTTTTTGGGATGACATACAACAGGCCATCCTTCCAAGATACTGGGAACGTTCTCGCACCGCACGTTTGGCAATCTTCCACACTTGTTTGATAATCACACTGGTGATCCTGTCCACGCCCGGAGCCTTCGTCGCACGAAGGTTCTTTATAACGCTGTCAACCTCAGCCACCGTCACCAAGGGCGGATCACTGCTGTCATTCAGCATGAGACTGGATGGGGCCCCAGCCATCAATCGGACTTGCCTATGATGGTCGGTATCCCGCCCAGCGTCATGCCGCGGAACCAGTTTGTCCAGAAGCCCTCTAACGGTGTCTGCGAGGCCAGTCGTGATTGACTCTCCAAGGAGTATCCCGGAGAGTACCCGAGCCGACCCCTTACCGGCACCGCCAATGAGCCCTGTAATCTTCCAAGGATCGGCGTTTCCCATCTCCGTGACCCACCTTCTCCAGGATTCTCTTTTTGCCGTTCTTATAGCAGCAGAATATTCGGAGCGTGCTATTCTCAGAGCCTCAGAGAAGGCTCTCCTCCAAACAGTATCTATATCACCACGTCTCACCGCACCGCGTCGACGGTATGCACGACGATAAACGGCCCGTAATCTATATAATTCACCTGTCCACCAAGGGGCCTTGGTTGGTTTACCTGATCTGGTGCGTCCAAGAGATCGGTCAGCCGCCCTGAAAACAGCGTCATTAAACCAATCAATTTAATACTTACTTTTTAAACGTTTTTTAGCACATTCAATAATATAGTGAAATAATCACTTTCGTTGTAAATGCAATGGGACCATTATCTTGGATTTAGCCGTCTGCGTTAGCATTTTATATTTGTACTTTAATTTCTGTTTTTTTTTTTTAATTTTCACCTCCCTTGACAATTTTCTATACAATTTGTGTGAAATGTGTCTGGAGAAGAAAGATGCGGGTTCAAAAGTTACATTTTTAAAAGTCCTACCTATCCATCAATTAATAAATTTCTTAGTCTATGCCCCGCTCGTGTCTATGGTTGGCTTCCATTTGACATTCTCTATTCGCC
The DNA here is from genome assembly GCA_016648135.1 of Agrypnia vestita. Lineage (NCBI taxonomy): Eukaryota > Metazoa > Arthropoda > Insecta > Trichoptera > Phryganeidae > Agrypnia > Agrypnia vestita. The sequence continues at coordinate 16,156 of JADDOH010016318.1, read as the reverse complement.
TGTCACGCCTTGTGCTGCCTGGAGCGGGTCACAATCATGGAGCGCGCTGACCAAGATGTTCCTGCCGTGAAGCCCGAGCCAGGGTCTGCAGCCGGGAGCGGCGATGAAGAGCTCTACACTGATGTGGACATATCGCATCCAGACATCAAGCAGGAGTGCTCGGAGTACTCCAGGAGGGCCGACCAGCGCGCTGGTGAGCAGTTTGTCAATCCCTTGGATTATCAATCCGTGAAGTAGATCCCGCTTTTGTTGTGATCGTCACAGGAAGATGGATAGGTATATAGAATACGTGAACGCGTTCAAAGATATTGGGTTAAGTGCAGAATACGATACTGAGAGCTATTTTTAATATTAACATGATGTACAGATTTTCCGTATAGTTGAGTGTCTTTATTCCAAAAATGTCATAAAATATCTCCCCTCGCAAGTAATAAACGAGTGATTTAAATTTAAAAATCGCAATTATTCCCTTAATATGTTTGACAGATCAGCCATTTTATGCATACGAAACGCAAACCATAGACAATGTGATATTTAATTCATCGATAGAAGAATTGATCTATGGAATAATTTAAGTTGACGGTCCCGGTGTGCGTTCACTAAAAATAATAATTTCACTGTATAATTGAATGTCCTGATTACGATATTAAAAATAATTCACACTTAAATAATAAGTATTAAATAAAATATTTCATTTGAAAATTTCAATAATTAAACCATACATTTTAAATAACAATTATTACTTTCTTTACTATAAAAAAATGAATACAGAAGAATAAACGCAAGCCATAAACAATAATAAATTTTATCCAATATAAATTTCACGATATCAAGGCAATTATTTGCGCTAACAATCAAATATAGGAAAAATAAATAAAAATATTTGATTTCGTTTAAAAAATATTAATAAAAAATCATTTATTAATAAAAACAAAAGATGACGTATCGGGTAGGGAAAAAGCCAAATTTTTGTAAAAAACGGAGGTAAATCTGGATGACGTATCCAATAGGAAAAAGCCAATTTTGTGATAAAAACGGAAATTAACCAAACCTAATAACCTAACCTCACCAAAACTAATAACCTAACCTAACCAAACCTAATAACCTAACCTAACCTAACCTAACCAAAACGAATAACCTAACCTAACCAAAACTAATAACTTAAGCAAAACTAATAACCTAGCCTAACCTTACCTAATCAAAACCAATAACCTTACCTAACCAAAACTAATAACCTAACCTAAACTAACCTAACCAAACCTAATAACCTAACCTAACTAAACCTAACAATTTAACCTAACCAAAACTAATTACCTAACCTAACCTAACCAAATCTAATAACCTAACCTAACCAAAACTAATAACCTAACCTAACCAAACCTAATAACCTAACCTAACCAAAACTAATATCCTAACCTAACCTAACCAAAACTAATAACCTAACCTAACCGAACCTAATAACCTAACCTAACCAAAACTAATAACCTAACCAAACCTAATAACCTAACCTAACCAAAACTAATAACCTAACCTAACCAAACCTAATAACCTAATCTAACCAAAACTAATAACCTAACCTAACCTAACCAAAACTAATAACCTAACCTAACCAAACCTAATAACCTAACCTAACCAAACATAATAACCATATACATAATAATACACAATAATTAACTAAAAAACAACAAGAAAAAACATTATAAGACACTCACCAATTCAAAATGAAATTAATCACTTTCATCTTCTTAATTAACTTTTGGTTTTAAAAAAATAAATCAGGCCCATTAATAAAATACAAAAAGTACCTACGTTCAATATTCATCATATTTATTTCGTCTATAAATATAAATTTGTCGTGTAAACTTATACATTGTCTATGATTTTCACATTTTTCCTCAGATATTACCTATGAAATGTCAAAATATACGGTACATTTTTCGAAACTTTAAATTGTGATATCTTATTTAATACTTACTATTTAAACGTAAATTATCTTTCATTTTGTTATTAGCACATTCAATAATATAGTGAAATACTCATTTTCGTTGTTTATGCAATGGGACCATTGTATTGGATTTAGCCTTGATCTATATTGGAAGCATAGACGATTTACCTACTATTTTTTTCAAAATAAGTGTTTTGTAAGAAAATCAATACTTTTTTAAAAATAATTAATGTGGTTAGTGATATACACCTGGGTGGGTTTTGAATGTCCACCTCATAGGGCAGATATCCGGCTAGCTTGCCGCTCTGTGGTGTTATCAAATTTACAAATTACTCGGAGATGGTCACTGAATAAAGATGGAGGGAATTGGAATGAAACGAATCTATTTATACATATTTACACATTATTTTATGATATTCTACAATTTACAATTTATTTCTATGATACAAATGGAACAAATGCTTTATCGTTAATCTATCATCTAATTTTATATCTACCTTAATCCTAGAGACCTCTCGATCACTGCCTGTTCCGGCACAGCATCCGGCCTTTTATCTTCGGCCGTCAAGGCAGATCTCTGCAAGTTTCCTTGGCCCGACCTTCCTTCTCGGTATTGGTCAATCGGCGTCACCTCGGCGCACAGAAGGGTAGCCATTGGTTGGCGATAACCTCTTACCTGGCCCCGCCTCCTCGCCTGAGTCATTTTGTGATGGACCCGATACGAGGCACATCTTGTAGGCCTAAATTCAGCAAATTTATTGTTCGTATTATCTGCACTGTTCGTAGGAGATGCACTTCGTTTGTTCCACACTATGTGGACGATTTTAATTTTTTATTTATATTACCTTAACACGTAATCATTACAGAATTATTTATATACGACATTGACATGTTCTTCACCTTAAATGGATTATTTATCTGAGACCGAAAGACTTAAAACCAGTATTTATAATCTACTTACAATACGAATAAACTTACAATACGAATACGTAATTAATTATTAATAATATTAAAATTTAACCAATTAAAATAATAATAACTAGAAACTTATATCTAGCGAATCTTCAATTCACACAAATCATATACACCATTATACAAATCACATACAAACATATATATGTTTGAGCAATTTTATGATAAACTTTAACTCTGGTTCGGGTTTTCTACAGGGTAAAATCGAACTAGAAGCTCTCTAGATATGAAGATGTCACTTTCCAGTTTGCAGGCGACTTTGGCGTTGTTTAGTCCGTCCAATCTCCGCTCTCTTCCGTGTAGATACCAAATCCGCTTCCGTGTAGACACTAAAACCACTTCAACACACCAAAATGTTTAATTATATATTCGCGAACAATATATAATGTGGTTTCCCAAATATTTTAGTTTTTTCCCTGGCATGTTTTGAGGTCATTCTTTGGCGTCTGAATGTAAATAGGACGTCACCAACATGCAGATTTGCGATTCTCTGGGGCATAGAGGTTCTTCATTATTCTGGGGCATAGAGGTTTCACTTGAATAGTTTATAAACGCTTCACACGAACTTATCCGGGTCACTTTTTCTCTGCCACATCCGATAATGATGAACTCGTCGAAGAAACATAGCTGACGCGGTGATGGTATTCAAAATAACACACAATCTAGTTGATAGTCCGGAACTTCTTCAACGAACATAACCTAACCTAACCTAACCTAACTCGCAATAACAGACATTCACCTACTTTTCATCTCCCCTTTTGTAAGACCAACTCAAAATAAAACTCCTTTATGTACAGATCCACAAATTCATTTAACACTAAGTATCACCACATTGATATTTTCAACTCAATAATAAGAAACATAAAACAAACAATATCTACACAACCGCACCCAAACTAATTCGTACATTATATCTTCCCTTCTACTCCCGTCCCACATTCCCCTCCACCCTCACCACTCGCTGTTAAAGTAAGTTAAAGTAAATTACTATATTCAGTGGAAAATTTGTATAGCATAATTTTAAAAACCAATATTTCATACTTGTTAAGATTGTTGTTTTGCTGTTAATTTTCCCCAAAAATAAAATAAATAAATAAATAATCGAGAGTACAATGTACCTACGGATTTATCATTCCTTTTTCGAAATCTCCAAATGCAGATTGATATTATATGTGAGCGGATAACCACTATATGTGTTAATTTTGAAATAAACTGACAGAGCTGGCTTAAATACAATTCAAAACATTTTATTCACAAAAAAATTCTTTTGCAGTTCACTTGAGGATGCAAGATTCTTTTTCGGAAAATCCAAATGTGTCTTCGCCTGCCCTCGGAAAGCAGCCGGCATTGGAGACCGTTTCCAAAGATAAAAAATTCTCAAGCTTCCGGAACTTCTTCAACGAATATCTTACCACATCCCAACTCGCAATAACAGACATTCACCTACTTTTCATCTCCCCTTTTGTAAGACCAACTCAAAACAAAACTCCTTTATGTACAGATCTACAAATTCATTTAACACAAACTATCACCTCATTGACATTTTCAACTCAACAATAAGAAACATAAAACAAACAATATCTACACTACCGCACCCAAACTATTTCGTACATTATATCTTCCCTTCTACTCCCGTCCCACATTCCCCTCCACCCTCTCCACTCGCTGTTAAAGTAAGTTAAAGTAAATTACTATATTCAGCGGAAAATTTGTAATTGGCATAATTTTAAAAACCATTATTTCATACTTGTTAAGATTGTTGTTTTGCTGTTAATTTTCCCCAAAAATAAAATAAATAAATAAATAAATAATCGAGAGCCCAATGTACCTACGGATTTTTCATTCCTTTTTCGAAATCTCCAAAATTAGATTAAATTATATGTGAGCGGATAACCACTATATGTTTTAATTTTGAAATAAACTGAAAGAGCTGGCATAAATACAATTCAAAACATTTTATTCACAAAAAATTTCTTTTGCAGTTCACTCGAGGATGCAAGATTCTTTTTCGGAAAATACAACTGTGTCTTCGCCTGCCCTCGGAAAGCAGCCGGCATTGGAGACCGTTTCCAAAGATAAAAAATTCTCAAGCTGGTGCATGATTTCTCCTACTGGTGAAAAAGTGTTTTCATGTTCCTTGTGCCCGTACACGAGTAAGAAGAAAACTTCCTTAAGAATTCACGATCTTTCACTTACTGGGAAGAAAATGTTTTCATGTTCACAGTGCAATTATTCATGCAATGAAAAATCTAATTTGAAATGCCATAATCTTACGCATACTGCAGAGAAGCTGTTTTCATGTTCACAGTGCACCTATTCATCCAATCAAAAGTCAAAATTAATAGTACATGAACTCAAGCACACTGAACAAAAACTGTTCTCATGTTCCCAGTGCAATTATTCATGCAATGAAAAATCTTATTTGAAACGTCATAACCTTACGCATAATGCAGAGAAGCTGTTTTCATGTTCACAGTGCAATTATTCATGCAATCGAAAGTCAAGCTTAATAGTACATATACTCAAGCACACTGGAGAAAAAGTGTTTTCATGTTCTCAGTGCAATTATTCATGCAATCGAAAATCTAATTTGGAACGTCATTATCTTACGCATAATGCAAAGAAGCTGTTTTCATGTTCACGGTGCAATTATTCATGCAATGAAAAATCTAATTTGAAATGCCATAATCTTACGCATACTGCAGAGAAGCTGTTTTCATGTTCACAGTGCACCTATTCATCCAATCAAAAGTCAAAATTAATAGTACATGAACTCAAGCACACTGAACAAAAACTGTTCTCATGTTCCCAGTGCAATTATTCATGCAATGAAAAATCTTATTTGAAACGTCATAACCTTACGCATAATGCAGAGAAGCTGTTTTCATGTTCACAGTGCAATTATTCATGCAATCAAAAGTCAAGCTTAATAGTACATATACTCAAGCACACTGGAGAAAAAGTGTTTTCATGTTCTCAGTGCAATTATTCATGCAATCGAAAATCTAATTTGGAACGTCATTATCTTACGCATAATGCAAAGAAGCTGTTTTCATGTTCACGGTGCAATTATTCATGCAATCGAAAGTCACACTTAATAGTACATGTACTCAAGCACACTGGGGAAAAACTGTTTTCATGTTCTCAGTGCAATTATTCATGCAATCAAAATTCTAATTTGAAACGTCATAACCTTACGCATAATGCAGAGAAGCTGTTTTCATGTTCACAGTGCAATTATTCATGCAATCGAAAGTCAAGCTTAATAGAACATATACTCAAGCACACTGGAGAAAAAGTGTTTTCATGTTCTCAGTGCAATTATTCATGCAATCAAAAATCTTATTTGAAACGTCATAACCTTACGCATAATGCAGAGAAGCTGTTTTCATGTTCACAGTGCAATTATTCATGCAATCGAAAGTCAAGCTTAATAGTACATATACTAAAAGAACACTGAACAATGGAAAAATTTATATCAATAAAACCAACATAAAAATTGAAAATCAATAGAAAAAAAAATCAATAAAACCTTATTTTAATTACAAATGAATTCTTATGTTAAATTTTTTAAGCAGGTAAGTAGTGTGAGATATTGGTAGTAAATCAATGTTAACAGGCGATGAAAATTATTAGTTATCGTTTCTTTAAATATTGTAATATAGAATATTTCTTATAAAGTATGTCTACTGTATTATTTTTAAATGTGTTAAATAAAGTTTCTGTTTTGAATCTTTGAGGTGTCTTCAAAATTATTTTGATATTTAGTCTTTGGATTCATCGTATGGGATTCATTGTAATCGAGTGTAACCCTCCCCATCCAATAATACCATACTGCAGCGAGGATAGTTTGTCAGTTGTCTAGTTATTTAGTTTTAAAATTATCCTAATCAGCACCCCATAGCTGCACAACTATGGGGTGCTGAAAAGTGATACTGCACCATCGTGTATGGAGACGCCATGGACAGGCCACATCGCTAAGAAGACGAACACTGGTATCCCCAATATTAATGATTTCGAATGTCCGTCCGTAACTTCCTATCGAATATTTGATCTCATTCCGTTTTCAAAATAAGTATGGTTTCAAAATTGTAAGAAAACAAAATGCACACGTTGGTTTTATGCCTTTTCAATAAAATACTCTGAATTAGATTTTTTTAAATATTTCATTTTAATGAAAATGCATAGTAAGTGCATTACTATATCGAATATGGCATAATCATTAATAAAAATATATTAAATTTTCACTCGAAGCAAACACATTGTGGTGAGACATAATATCTTTAAATAAAATAACTTTTTGTTTAACTTTATTGAGTTAAAACCAACAAGTTTCGACTCACAACTGAGTCTTCATCAGGGTTCAGATAATAACTAAATAAAAACAGAATTACGAACAATTAAATATATAATATACATAAATGTACATGTAAAATATAATTAATTACAAAAATACATGTTACTAGAGCGTGCCGAAGACACTTGTAATTGGGATAATGGGCATAGTCTTCACTATAATGTTTATTATCTAAGTACCTATTATCCTGTTAGTGTCTCTAATAAATAAAAAAAAATAAGAAAGAATTAAGGGAAGAAAGAGACAGAACGTCAACTGTGGTGGGGGTTGAGTGAAAGAGAGTGGGTGTGGGTGGGTGTAGTTAAATGGAAGGGGAATATATCTAGAATTGGACTACGCGATAAATCTAGTTGCTTATTAAGTAAATATTTTTTATTTGTTTTTAAAGATTTTTTTATTTCTAAAGCTTCTAAATTATTGAGACGAATACCTATCGTCACTTTGGTTTGACAAGGTTCTAATTACCATTTACCTTATTCTGAGTTATTAGGTGGTAAACATTTGAGTGTCGATTTTTCATAATTTATCTTAAAATTGTTTACTTTAAGAGTTTATCTAATGTACAATAATTTAGTTTTATATTATAACAAAACAATATTTGAAATTGATGTATACTTTACATTCTAGAGCATACCTATTTGTGAAGTTAGAACCCTTTACAACAAGCAAGGGCACAATAATTAATTTTATATGGTTCTAACTACATTTGGAACCTTATTCAACAAGTTTGGGTAGTTTTTGTTGATGCAATATTATGAATTGAAATAAAAGTACACTTATTTATGTAAATATTTATTGAAATATCAATTGAAATTTTATTTTTACGGTACATAACAGTGAAAAGAATTGAAATTATTAAAAAAATATATTAAAAACTAATGAAATATCGTTTTTTATTGGAATAATTGTTTAAAACTAGTAAAAATAATGAAACGTCATTTATTATTGGCCTAATTATTTAATGTCATGAAATTAATATGTTTCTAGAATAGGTTTTAAGAATACATAAAACATCAAAATTTAATATGGCAGAGTAGTATTCCCTGTCAGAGATTGGCATCAGTGGAAACATTGCTTTTATATCAGATTTGGTGCAATCTGAAATTTCATTACTCTTTTTTGATATTTTTGGCTCTATCGTAACCAAATCAAGATTTGATTGTGAGTGTGGTTTTCGGCTTGCTCGCTTTTCTTTGAATTTAATATCTATAGGTTAATTGTCCCAAAGATGACGCTCATAATGCAAATTTTTCCATTGCCAGCATAAAAAAATCGTATGATTTTTTTAAAGAAACGAGGCTTAACAGTTCATTTTAAAATACATTTAGATATAATTTAATATCTTCTATATATATTAAAAAAATAGTGCACATTGGCCGATATATGTTTATATGTTTATATGTTTGATTGTTTGTAACCAAAAGTTACATTTCGATTTTTTTTCGTTTTTTTCTCCGTTTTTGCGCGCTTTTTTGCGGTTTTCTCTGCGAGTATACACGATAAAAATATTTTGTAAAAAGAATATGAAAGACAATTAATTGCCGCATACAAATTTTGAGCTTTTATTTTACTTCTTTTTCTTCTTTCTTTTTTACGCCCGTTTGAGCGAAAATGGGTTTTTCCTACATATTTTCGTCAGTTTTCAAAATTTTTAAATTCGAATCGGTGAAAAGATAGATAATTATAAAACGCGTATGATCTAATTATTATTTTTTTTTTAAATTTATTTCGTTTTTACGTACTTTTTGCAAACTTTGCGTTTCTTTTCATCACGTTTTTTTCCGAAAGTACGAGGAATATTTTAATTTTAAAAACAGATTATAAAAGACCCTGACGCTGGCGTAAAACTAAAATTAGAATCATATTTTAGTACTTCTTCTTCTTCTTTTTTTTGAACTTTGAAATTTTAAAAATATTATGAGGAATGTCTCGAGGAGTGTTTGATATAATTGGTTGGAAATGATAGTGATGATGCATATTAGTATGCTGTATACCATACTACAATAATATTTAACTTTTTAAATTTTTGAATTTTTTACGATTTTTTTAGTGATTTCTTCTTTTAACGAATAACTCGACGAATTCTGGATGAAAATACGATATTTTGAATTCTAATGATGAGTAAGACTATAGTGTACCTGTACTAAAAAAATTATAACGTTTGACATCGTTTCACTTAGTTCTTTTTGCAATTATAATTCTCCAAAAATACAATTTTTAAAATATATATAAAATAATGTGGAACAATATACCCCGGCGCCAGCTCTCCGCCAACTCTCATATCATATTGTATGGAAAATTGTTCTAATTTCAAATTAAGGAAAAGGTCGGCGAAATAGATTTGACATATCGGAACAAAATATGACATTTCAAATAAAATACTTTTCATTGATTTTCAAAATGGTTTATCTGACCATTACGCTTATTTAGAAAGAAAAAAAATTAGAACAATAATGCGTCATATGTTTTTCGTTGTTTTTAAGAAAAATTCAGTAAGTTTTTTAATAGAATTACACCTAGCGAAGCTATACAAAAAAGGCTTGATTTAACATGTTTGGCTGATCACCTTTGATATTAGGCGGCATCAGAATATGACATTTCAAAGAAAATTAGTGTTGTTGATTATCAACATATATTTATTATTCAGTCATTTCGCCCGTTTAGAAAGAAAGAAATATTATGCTTATTATTAATTTTTATAAAAATTGACATCGCTTCAAAGGAATTTCAGCGCTATGCATTTATAAACTCACATGTACAGGGGTACAATTTGTGACGTTTTACGAAATAATTTACAGTTTTAAAATCAGCTGTTTTGTCATCTGACAGGACTTCAATATTTCGCGCATAAATTATCGACATTGACATTTGACAGCGATCACCTGAAATGGCGGCAAAAATATTTACTTTTGTCAGTACATATCTGTGAGATCTATAGATTTAAAAATAATGAAGAGTATTTTGCGATACATGTATTTATTATATGGAATATTAGGTTTTACGGCACCCCTTTTAAAGTATGTATATTTCAATGAGTTTTTCGAGTATTAAAGATATTTAAAATGATCATTGTAGGTAATAACTATTCTACACATTTTTGAAAACGAAGAAGAATCGATTTCGAAAAAATTTCGATTTTTATACGGGGTTTCGAATTTTTATTTTGGATTTTAGATTTTCAACATTGATGACGTTTTTTTTTGGGAAAGGTTTTTTATACAGGGTTTTTTTTATGATGGTAATAATGTAAAATTGGGAAAATTCGCGTTTTTTCGAAATGAGCTTTTGCATAGATGTGACATAACGATTTTGAAAATGCGCTTGGATGGGCAATATTATACAGGGTGTTTTTTATGCAATGATGTTTATCTGTGATCACTCTAATTTTTTTTTTGGATTTTTGATTTTCAACATTGCTGACGTATTTTTTTGGGAATTTTTTTTTTATGTAGGGTGTTTTTTAATGATGGTTATAATGTATAATTGCATAAATGCGCGTTTTATCGAAATTAATTCGCAGGGGGATTATATTTTATGATTATTTAAGAAATATTCTACAGAGTGTTTTTTAGTTTTTGACGTCACATTTTGGGGATTTTGAATAATTTAAGCGTGTCGTTACATTTTAGCCGTTCGGAAAATTAAATACAGAGTTGACATTTTAAAAATTGTTTTTTGTGAAAATAATTTTGTCCAAAATATTTTACTTTTCAAAAACCAAAAATTTCTTTTTTAAACCAAAAACCCATTTTTTTTCCAAAAACAAATAAACAAAATCAAAAAATCAAAATCAAAAAACCAAAAAAAAAAAAAAAATTGTCTCATTAGTACTCTTAAAATGGATATATATATTTTCTTAGGTTAATTTGCTTTCACATACTTAGGTAAGTTTAGGTTAGGTTGGGAAGGGTTAGATTAGGTTAGGTTTGCTTGGGTTAGGTTAGGTTAGGTTTGGTTAGGTTAGGTTAAGTTAGGTCAGGTTTAGTTTGGTTGGGTTAGGTTAGGTTGGGTTAGGTTAGGTTACGTTAAGTTAGGTTTTGGTTTTTGGATTTTTCATGGATATCTCCGCGAAGCTATGCCCGATTTCGACAATTTAAAAAGTCCTAGACGGGCGCAGCCCGTGCAGTGGGCGTCTGCGACCGCAAAGCGGGAGCTGTCTCACTCACCTTTGCGCGGCTTCGGGCGCGCAGCGGCTTCATCTTACACCCTACCGTTTTTGAAATTTGAAGTTCTCACCCCCACACAAGATCTTTACAACTCGTTCATTTATCATCCGATTTCAATTTAAAAAAAATACCACAGATAGCTCTCATCTTCTTCTATCGAATATTATAATCTGGTACAGTCTGCCGCCAGGCTAAATTGCACGCGTAGTCGTGCAACGGGCACCTAGTCATATATATTAAAAAAATAGTGCATATTGGCCGATATATGTTTATATGTTTGATTGTTTGTAACCAAAATGACCATTTCGATTTTTTTTCGTTTTTTTTACCGTTTTCGAGCGCTTTTTTACGGTTTTCTCTGCGACTATACAAGATAAAAGTATTTTGTAAAAAGAATATGAAAGCCAATTAATTGCCGCATACAAATTTTTAGCTTTTATTTTTCTTCTTCTTCTTCTTTTTTTTCTACGCCAGTTTGGGCGAAAATGGGTTTTTCTTACATATTTTCGTCAGTTTTCAAAATTTTTAAATTCGAATCGGTGAAAAGATAGATAATCATAAAACGCGTGTGATCTATATAAATTTATTTTTTAAAAATTTATTTCGTTTTTACGTACTTTTTGCAAACTTTGCGTTTCCTTTCATCACGTTTTTTTCTAAAAGTACGAGGAATATTTTAATTTTAAAAAGAGATTATGAAAGACCCTGACGCTGGCGTAAAACTAAAATTAGAATCATATTTTAGTACTTCTTGGTGCCCGTTGCACGACTACGCGTGCAATTTAGCCTGGCGGCAGACTCACTGTTGATTAAGTAACGAAGAAGAAGGAGACGGACTCACTGTTGGTTGAGTAACGAAGAAGAAGGTTAACACTGCGCGCCGAGCTCCCCTTTCCGGTGACGCCCCGATCGCAAAGATCGGACTGCGCGTTCGGGAGTAAAGACCGAAAAACTTAAAAACAAAATGTATTCGAAATGTTTGAAATGGCCGCTCAAAGGCTAAATGGCTGCGCGGACGAAACGCCCACCCTGCCGTCGGATCGCCCGCTGCGCGGTCGAAACGCTCACCCTGCCGTCGGATCGCCCGCTGCGCGGTCGAAACGCCCACTCAACCATCGAATCGCCCACTGCGCGGTCGAAACGCCCGCTCTTCCATCGAATCGCCCGCTGCGCGGTCGAAACGTCAACTCCTCTACCGTCGGATCGCCCGCTGCGCGGTGCGACAATTTTTCAAATTTTTACTCCTAATGAAACCCCAAAGACCCCGTGTAAGGAATATCAAAATAAATTGAATAATGTAAAGAAATGTACAAAGTAGAAAAAAAAAATAAAAAAATAATATGTACTGACCTTTAATGAAATATTTTCGTAATTTGCCAAAATTAAAATCGCAAGTCAAATAACATAAATAAATGTATGAAAATATAAGTCCTTCCCCCGCGCGACGAAAATAAATAAAGAATAAAAATATATCCCAAAAAATATATGTATGACATATTTTCATAATTTTACTACTAATGAAACCCCAAAGACCCCCTGTAGGGAATATCAAAATAAATTGGAAAATGTAATGAAATGTACAACGTAGAAATATATTTTTCAAAAAAGTAATATGTAGTGACCTCTATTGAAACATTTCCGTAATTTTTGAAAATAAAATTTGCAAGTCTAATAACATAAATAAATGTACGAAAATATAAGTCCCCCTCCACCCCTCCCCGCGACGAAAACTGATTTCGAAAAAAAATTTCAACAAAATATCTCCAAAAAAATACGAACGAACTTCAAATCGGATGACAAACGCTCGAGTTACGTACCTTACGCACGTACGAAAAAACGGTTGAAAACCCCGCGACGAAAACAGATTTCGAAAAAAAATTTCAACAAAATAACTCCAAAAAAATTCATGTATGACATATTTTAAAATTTTTATTTCCGTTTTAAATATTCAAAAGAACTAAAATGTGTCCACGTAATCTTTTCAACCCTTCGCAAAAAAACGTGCTTTTCCTAATTCTTCAAAATATTATTACTGTCAGTATTGAGCGTTAATTGTATACTAAAAAGCGCTCTTTATTATAAAATATTAAAATCCTGTAAAAAAGTAACGTGAAATCAAATGCACAAATTTATTTTAAATTGTCATTATCTTTCATACTCGCAGAGAAAACCGTAAATATGTGCGAAAAAAAGTTACATAAACCACTTTGTGATAAACAAAGAAGATGTAGAAAATAAATATTAAAATGTCACTCGGTAATGACTTGTCTATTGTAGTTTTTTTTTAATTGTGTTTGTCATTTAAACTTGCAGAGAAAACCCTAAATATGTGCGAAAATAAGTTTAAAAAACCCTTAAAAACGGCCTTGTAAGAAAAAGGCTTCATATATATACAGCTCGAGTTCGTCAATTTATAGGTGACGTCACTCTCGGTTTCATTGCACGATCAAATAATAAATATTGATTGAATTTACGTAAAATATACAAAAATTCTCCTAAGCATCCGCCCGCAACGGAGGTTCCCCTCAGACTAAATAGAGAATGAAATTCAACAGCGACGTTTTCGCGAAACGGCAAAACAAACGACAACGATTTGCTTTTAATTACAATTTCATAAAAAATAAATCTGGTTTAGCTCGTAAATTTTCTAAGAATGAAGCTAGAAAAAATCTAAAAATAAGGTCATCTGTGAAAAGCTGGGCCCTACAAAAGGTGTATTTTAAAATTTCAATCCGTCTCACTGCTGCGAAGCTACGGCCGAAATAGTGAAATCCGGATGTAAGCTTCCGTCACGCAAAAACGTTTCACTTTGGAACAATATTTTTCAATGGACTCGCTAACGGCACTCATCCTCTATCGAGTGTGGTACGGATGATGAATGTAGGCCTCCCCGTTGCGGAGCAGCATACAAATATATAAAAAACGCCGAAAAAACGCACTAAAAAGATTGCCGCTGCTTGGACACGCGTTTGGGAGTAATTATTTTCAATAAAAAAGATGCGCACCGTCGAGCGCCACGCGGTGATGCCACTTGCGTGTCTGTGCGATTCTTTTTAACCGAGTTATTAAAGAAACGGAAATTTCTACTTTGACTGCGTACCGAGAAAAGTGGAGGGGGTAAAAAAAAATCAAAAAATGCGCAAAAGATGGCCCCTTTAACTGTCGTTAGAACCCGGTACTCGATTTTTTAATTTCGTTAAAAGTACGCCTACAGGGCAGTCTCGCGAAAACGGACCGAAAACGGGGATTTATTTTTTTATGTCGCCGAGAAAGAAAGCTACGCAAAATTGATGTATGTAAAAAAGAAAGATGGTCGGATTTTACACAAAACGTCATACTTTTATTTTGAATCTGATGGCAAAACACCGAGATTTGCAGTAAAAACCCATTTTCACTCAAACAGCCGCAGAAAAAAAAGAAGAAGAAAAAAAAAATTTAAAGTAAAAAATTTGCACGCGGAAAGTAATCGGCTTTTATAATTTTTTTACAAAATATTTCTATCGCGTATAGTTGCAGAGAAAACCGCAAAAAAGCGCGCGAAAACGGCGAAAAAAACTGGAAAAAATCGAAATGTCCATTTTGGCGACAAACAATCAAACATTTAAACATTTAAACATTCAAACATTCAAACATAAATCGCGGAATCGGCCAATATGCACTGTATATATACACATATATAGTGCATATTGGCCGATATATGTTTATATGTTTATATGTTTGATTGTTTGTAACCAAAAGTTACATTTCGATTTTTTTTCGTTTTTTTCTCCGTTTTTGCGCGCTTTTTTGCGGTTTTTTCTGCGAGTATATACGATAAAAATATTTTGTAAAAAGAATATGAAAGGCAATTAATTGCCGCATACAAATTTTGAGCTTTTATTTTTCTTCTTCTTCTTCTTTCTTTTTTACGCCCGTTTGAGCGAAAATGGGTTTTTCTTACATATTTTCGTTAGTTTTCAAAATTTTTAAATTCGAATCGGTGAAAAGATAGATAATCATAAATCGCGTGTGATCTTATTATTAAATTATTTTTTTTAAATTTATTTCGTTTTTACGTACATTTTGCAAACTTTGCGTTTCCTTTCATCACGTTTTTTTCCGAAAGTACGAGGAATATTTTAATTTTAAAAACAGATTATAAAAGACCCTGACGCTGGCGTAAAACTAAAATTAGAACCATATTTTAGTACTTCTTCTTCTTCTTTTTTTTGAACTTTGAAATTTTAAAAATATTATGACAAATATCTCAATAAGTGTTTGAGATAATTGGTTGGAAATAATACTGTTGATGCGTATTAGTATTTTGTAAACGATACAATAATAATATTTAACATTTTTTAATTTTTTACGATTTTTTTAGTGATTTCTTTGTTTAGCGCATAACTCGCCGAATTATGGATGAAAATACGATATTTTTAATTCTAATGATGAGTTAGACTATACTGTACCTGTACTAAAAAAATCATAACGATCGACATCGTTTTACTAAGTTTTTTTTGCAATTATCCTTCGCTAAGAATACAATTTTTCAAATAAATATAAAATAATGTGGAACAATATACCCCGACGCCAGCTCTCCGCCAACTCTCATATGATTTTGCATGGAAAATTGTTCCTATTTCAAATGAATGATAAAAAGTCGGTGAAATAGCTTTGACATGTCAGAACAAAATATGACATTTCAAATAAAATACTTTTCATTGATTTTCAAAATGG